>JAYJMB010044873.1:0-31074 GCA_036873735.1 Pouteria campechiana
CCAAACACTGCAGAATCGCGTTTTGGCTGAAAAAAGCGCTTTTACACTCCCAAAACGCCAGGCCAAACAGGCCCTAAAACAAAGACAATCACAAGCCTAAGTTCCATTTGCAACCTTGGATGTCCTATGACCAACCAGAAGCATGAAATTAAGGAAAGTCGCCCCTAAATGACAAAAGTAGCGAATAGTAGTGTCTGTAAAGTTTTGAAAAGCTTGAGGGTAGAGTTGGAAAGAGCTTGCATGAATAAAGACAAAAAACATTAGCATTACAATAGCAAAAGCAGAAGTGTAGAAAGTAAAAATTTATTAAGTAATTCCTAAGAGGCTATTACATCTAATTTGGCTAGTTAAAGAAAATTAAGACACACTGTCAACTACAAAGAGCTGAAACACAGAGAAAGAGGAAAGAAAAAGTGGTAGAACTACTCTATTGGGTTAGAGCATTGATAATCGCCTTGAGCACCTCTATTTGATGATGGGCCTCCGTGAATTCCTCTTCCAAAGCGCAGACATGGTCCAAAGTCTCCGTATGCCTTGTGGCATGAATAGTCAGGCGATGATTAGTAAGATTTAAATAGACCTAGGTAGATTGATAGAGGGTTTCAAGCCAGTCTATCTCCCCATAGAGATGTTGAATTTGTGCAGCCATGTCCCTTAGAGGATTTGGGCTTGAGCTCTAAGGGTCCATTTCTAAAAAAGAAAGCCTCAATGTTGGAGAATGATGGATGATTTTTTTTCTCTTCTTATAAGAACCTTGACTAGTATTTCCCAGATACAAGGGACAAATCCGAAGGGTTACCTACCAAAAATAACAAAATCTTAAAGAAGGAATAATTGCGGCTCTAAAAATACCATGCCCCATAAAAGCAGCATGGAAGACTAAGCATCTAGAAACGATGGGGTATTCCCACATATCCTTGAGGGGCAATAGTGTTGGTAATCCTAACACTAGATAACCAATTGGACAACTGGCAATATGCCATGTTAGATATGCCAAATCTTGGAGGTAGCAATATTCCTAACTAAACCAGGAGGTGTATTTGTACAAGATCCCAAGCTAGATCTAGTGCACAGTCCTCCTTATAGTATCTTATGGAATCCTTTCTGCATGGGGATTAGGTCTAATCCAGGCATACACAACTCTACTAACTAACCCAAGTTTAGATATAAAAAAAACCAGGTATGCATCCTCAACGACACAAGCTCTCTTCAATCTACATATCCTATCCTAAAAGTTTTATTTACTTACTTGAGCATTGGAGTGTTTACGCTGGGAACACCCTCGGTGTCCTCTAATGTTTTTTCAGTCTTGCAAGATTCTTGGTGAGGTTATCCAGAGATTGATTTAGGAGTGACCAAAGCACCTATTATTAATAAATGTTGGTAATAAATAATTAAATTAGGGTAAAAATAGTTTAGAGGGACCGACTTATAAATTTATAGCTTTTAAAGATTTACACTCAAAAAGTTTAAATTTGCACCCACATCATCACTACCTCTTGGGATGAAATAGAGCTTCCTAAATTTACAATTTAATTTGCGACCATTCTCTCACTCGATAATAATACTTCCTTCTAGAGTTTGGATCACCTGATGCTTGCATTAGTATTTTGCTATTTTGCTCATGCTGCGACTTGGGGAGCAGTGCCTCACTAATGGTACATGTGTGAGATACATGAGATATTTGTAAGATTGAAAACAAAATTTAATGAGAATTTGAATCGCAAGCCAACGCAAATTGCTATTTGAAGGTGTTTAACTTAAAAGCAGATGGACGAGATTACAAATTTTACAAGTATAATTATGATAACAAAATCAACACTTTTAAATTTTTTATTTTTATATATAATTAATTTATAAAAACTAATAATATTTATAACATTTTTCTTACATTTTAAATACATGAAGCATGAAAATCAATGTTATTTTAAGATTTAATTTCTTCAAAAATTAATTCTTGGTAAGTTATATATTTAAATAGTTCCTTTAGTTTCTGTTAAACTATAGATTTGATCTTCTATGTAAAGTATAAAATGTTATAATAATTACTGTATTAATTCTTTAACAAACTTTAGATCTTGATCTTAGATTTAATATTGAAGTATTTTTAATTTTTTATTATTTATAAGATTCTTCAAAACTTTAAATCCATTATAAATATTAAAATGATCAAATTTTAATCATGGATTTGATGTAGAGATCCTTATAATTTTTTATTTTCTATAAGATTGTTCAAATTTATTTATATGGCACAAATTGTAGTAATTTTTGAAATTGAATATTTTAATATAATTTAATCCTTACATAAGTAAATCATCAAAATTACAATAAATGTGATTAATTTATTTTCATTTAAATTAGTTAAAAAGCATAAAAATATAATTATATATAACTATTTTAAAATAAATATTTTTAAATTTTTATAAATAATATTAAATAAAATAATTAACTAGAATAATTATTATATATAAATATAATTTTAACCTTTTGTTAATAAAGAGTTAAAATTACCATTTTCTAATGACATCCCCATTTAATGATTAAATTATATTAAAATATTTAGTTTAAATCATTATGATAATTTATGTTAGATTGATGAATTCGAACAATTTTTATAAAGAATAAAAATTTAAAATTACCTTCACATTAAATATAAAATGAAGATTTATAAGATCAAAATTTCATCTTTGTCATAAAATAAATATAATAATTTTTAATATTTTATACCTTAAGAAGAAGACCATATCCATTAGTTTAATATAAATTAAAGTAATTGTTTAATATTAAATAACTTAGGATGATTTAATCTGTTAATAAGTTGAATCTTTTAAAAATAGTAGTTTTGGACTTTAGTGCTTTATTTATATAAAACTTAAAAATGTGAAAACTATTATTGTTTTTGATAATTTATATATTGTTAGGGAATCCTAACACTAGATAGCTATTAACAGCGATCAAACCTCCTCTTTGGAGAAGTTCTCATCTTAGAGGGGGAAGGATTCCTAGTCAAGTCAAGAAATGCATTTGAGCGGCTTCTTAGCTGGATTCAGAGTGCATCCCTCCTCACGAATTATGCCTATCCCAAGCGTGCACAATTCTATTAACCAGCTCATGCTCAAGGATAAAAGGACCAGGTATGCATCCCAAAAACACAAGCTCTCATTATTCTACATGTCCTTCTCTAAAATAGAAATATAAAGAATGACCCCAAAATTCAAAATGGGCAAGTAAAGAAAAATGTGACAGAAGAAGGGAAAAAAATAGGATACCAAATGTGAACAAGATAAACAAGAAGAAGTATATTTCTTTTAGAAATACAAATGTTTCTTTCTCATCAAGAAATAATGAATTGACGATGGAAAATATCAAGCAGGAAATCTCTCTTTATGGAGGGATAAAAGATCCCTTCTCATCTAGCAACAATGAAAAAGGGGAGAAGGAAGAATCACAAGCTACACTAAAAAACAAATGACTACTTGATACAAGATGAAAGAGAAACGTTATTCAAAAGAGTTGAAGGCCAAGGAAAGGTAAGTGTAAGTATGATAATTACAACTTAATCTCTTTATAGTCTGTCATAATCTGCATTTAAAATCTTACTTGTTTGCCTCTAATATGGATTAATTTGTACATGAATAGGATTTTAAACCTTATTCTAGATTAAAAGAAATTAAGACAAATTAAATTTATGATAAAAAATTGAAACATTATAAAAAGATCCTAGAGACAATTAGGAACAAGGAAGCAATTTATTATTATTTAGATAACTGTGATGTTTTTAGGATAAGTATGCCAAAGAGGCAAATAATGTGTTTAGAACTTTAAATTACTGTACAAACATGCGATAATGAGTGGAGTATCAATATGCAAATGGTTGAATACGCTCAAATAGATGGAAGACTCTTGATTGCTAGTAACAACAGACTACTAGTGTTATTCATTGCATGATGAAGTAGAGCTTTTGTATATGCTAATCATTGAAATTTTGAAGAAATAATATTGATAAATGGTTTGACAAAGATTAAGAATGATAAGAACATACAAATGTGTGAAGAAGTTTGACAACCCAAATCTAATAGTTGCGGATCAATCTCAAAGTTACTTGAATGATTGCATGTTGATCTATCTCTAAAATTGTTTGAAGTGATTTTTGGATACAATGCAAGTAGCATTCCTATATATGCATAGTATTATATGGGTTGATCAGTAAGATGAATAACTTTGGAAAATATGAATCAACGAATGATTAAGAAGTGTTGGTATTATTGTATATGATTTTGATGGTAACAAAACTTGTATTAAAGATAAGAAGTTTGTATGCTTAAATCTCTAACAATCATATGTATGATTATGAATTGCTAAACATTAATTAATATAAATACATAATCATGAATGTTTAATTACATAAAGCATACATTCTTCACTTTATAGTGCACGTAACATTAATTATTCTTTACTGCATAAATTTATCAAATCATACTAAGCATCATAATTATTTAAGCTTTCACTTTATGCACTTAATAGAGATGTATATTATCCTTTCTCTATAAGAGGATTAAATCATATGAGGATAAAATACATTATGAATATGAAAGCTAACAACATAGCAAGTGCAGAATCATCTTTAACAAACTGCTACAACTATCTGCTACATTCCAAGGGAGTTGAACTGATGAAAATCATGGAAGAAGAAGAAGAAAACAGAAGGCTTGAAGACAAGTAATAAGAAAGGTTGTATTAGAAGGCTTCCATTAACAAAAGCAATGGAGAAAAACAAGGTTGATACATTACAACGACTTTGTATATTAACCCCAAAGAGAAAATTTCAATAGACAAATGCAAGACAAAAGAAGTTGAAGATGAAGCCATGGTTAAAGAGCATAAAGTTGTTCAAGAAATTGGAACTATCTACACTGACCAGACAAAGTTTTCTAAGATAAAAAAGAAGAAAAAGCTCTATCAAATACTCAGACAAAGGAAGAAAGAAGAAATTGCTGCTAGACAATCATGCACAAAAAGAAAAAAACTTTGACTGATCAACAAATTTAGAAGAATGGATTAGTCTGAGGATAAAAAGGCAATATGAACAGATAAGGGAATGTAACTTCAGCAGAGCCAAGATAGATAAATGAAGATTGAAGAAAGAAAAAACTTACAAGAACAAACCCCTTTTGTTACTCAAAAAAGTACAGAAAGTTGAAGAACTTTACTTATTCTGTGGATCAAAATTCATTTGTTATTTACTACAGACAAAGCATTAGCCAAAGTAAAAGACAAAGTAGAAGTTGCACTATAAGCATAGACGAAGCTCAGCATACAAAGAGCTGTGACTAAAAAGGGACTTCAATAGACAAAGGTACACTCATCTGTAAATTACAACAGACGAACCTATGCAACGTGCAAAGTACCCCATCCAAGACAAAGTAGAATAAAGTTCATCTATTATTTACATCAAAAGAATACTATACTTCATCTGTTTGAGCTAGACAAAGCAAACTTCGTCTGCCACCACCAACAGACAAGTGAAGAACAAAGGAAGAACATCACACTTCTTTTATTCATATAGACAAAGGAAAATTTCTCAAACAGCTAGTTCGACTTCGTCTGCGCCACCCAAAGTTCATCTATTATTTATAATAGACAAAGCACATGCATGAAGGATCGACCAACTGACAAAATCTCCTAAAGGAATTTAGGCAGACAAAGTAGAGTTTGTTTATTAGTCAGTTGGACTGCATCTGCACCATTCAAAGTTTGTTTGCTACTTGAAATAGACAAATCACTCTTGTGGAAGTTCAACTGACAGACAAACCTATGGAAGAACATTTGCAACTTATGGCGGACAAATGTAGTAGACAAAGAGAGGTCATGACTTGATAGAGGAAAATTGATTTATATGATTAGCATTCAAATGGCATCCGCGCTCATGCTGTCATTGTGTAGACTTATATCAATAATCATTTTCAGCAACAAGCGACACTATAGGTTTTTAAAAAGTTGTGACAAGTCAAACAAGGAACACCTTTTAACATAGCTTATTCTCCTCTCTGAACGGAGATGTAGCAGTTCAAGACAAATTAGAAAGGCATGGACTTCATTAATAGAAACCCACTAGTCTTATTTCATTCAATGCTGCTCTTATTTCTACATTCAACGGAACCCATCTTCTCCAACGGTTGAGATTATAAAGAAGTTATTTAAGGAGAAAAGGTGAAACGATTTAGTAATGGTGAAGGAAGACATTTAAATGAGCTTAACCTTATTCAAATCCTTCCACCCATGGCTAGGAGCTTAAACTATCATCTATCTTTCATGAGCTTAAACTGTATATCCTTATGGCCATTAGTTTACATTTTGGGAAGATCTTTATATGTTATTAGAGCTATAAAAGAGATCTAATCTTCCCCTATGCTTAAATGTGTATTAGTTTCTGGTTAAACTAAAAATTAGTGAGTTTGTATGAATTGCTAGTGAGCTCTAGAAAACAAACATGTTTACTGATGATCTTTGAAACTAGTGAGTTTCTTGTTGAGCTTGTGAAAACCAGAAGAGTATTGGGAGCACTATGTTTATGCTCCCTTGAACTAGAATCCAGAAGAGTGTTGGGAACATTGTTTATGCCCCCTAGAGGTGGAATCTAGAAGAGTGCTCATAGTACTTTTGTATTTCCATTATATGGGATATAGTGAAACCCAAAGCACAATGAGTATGTGCGTTTGGAAGAGTAGATGTAGGGATGTGGTTCCTAAACCACTATAAAAATCATGTTGTTTGTGTATGTGCTTTCATGCATTTTACTATTTTCATTATTCAATGCACCACACATAACTACGACAAGAGAAAAATGTTTCAATAGGGGTTAAGCAATAAATTTTTACATACCCAATTCACCCCTCTCCTCTTGGGTTAAGCCATCCTATGGGAGTCTACAAGAAGATCTTATCTAAGTTATTCACTAAGAGACAAAAATTATGGAGTAATCATGGAGAACAAGTATGTTGTTGACCCTTTGCTCATTACTAAAAATAAGCTTATGTATTGCAGACTGAACAATCATGAAAATTAGATGCTACATCTAGAAAATTTATGAGGAGAAAGTCTTATAAATATAATTCTAAGTCTAAAAAATGTAGAGAAAGTTAGAAATATTCATTTGTCAGACTTGAAATGTTTGAATGCACATCCTAGTTACCTAACCATAGGAAAGTATATAATTCTACATAAGGGCTAGGAAATCAATGCACAATAAGTACAACCAGTTTACTTTGAGCCATCTTGCATTGATAAACTCCTGGGTAATCAAATATGAAAGTAGTTTTATAGGATTCTTTATTGAATACTGTAAATACTTCATTAGATGATTTGATCAAATGATGAGGTGCAAAGCAAGTATGACTTATGATCATCATAGTATACATAGATTTGCTAATCATTGATTAATGTACAAGGGCATACAAAAGGCTTATGGATTTCAAAAGATAGCTGAATGAGTGTGGTCAAAGTGAGTATGTTAAGTGATGTCCATTGTATTTCTGATCATCAAGTTTTAGATTACCTCACTCGATCCTAGCTATGTATTAAGATGCCATACAAGCAAAGATAATGATGTTTCTTGCAAATATGGTCTTAGATGGATCAAAGAAGTGTCTTCACGGAAAACCATTGGATCAAGCACTGCATTTAACTGTTATTGATGATCCAAAGCTTAGACTGGATGAAATTAACATTTCCAAAGATATTTTTGAAAAATTATTGATTCCAAAGCATGTGAATTCAATGAACTTGAGAAGCTTAAGAAACATAGTAATTCACAAGTTCATCATAAGATGGAGTGCTATGTAAAGAGCAAGAATGATCTGATTTTGTTAAAACAACATAGTGAACTCTAGTTAGGTGATATCGTACATAGATCATTAGAAGATGGTAATCTTATCCTGGTAAATAAGCCTTCATTTATGCATCAACTTTAAACTACTGCATCTTTAATTAAGGTTCTCCTTATGGATTTAATTATAGAAATAAATTCCCTTCATTGAGCACCTTTATTCAGAGATTTTAATGGAAATTGCCTTAATGGTTGTAATTTTTAGTCCATCTTCAATAGATAAAAAGTCAGGAAGATTATATTACTAAAGTATCATCTGATAAACAAAATGATAGAAATCTTATTTTAAATCAAGATAATTTTAGTTGATGTTCAACTTGCTGACATCCCTATAAAGTTGTTGCCATCAAACAACATTAAGGAACCACAATTTTTTGAGAAAAATAAACACAAACAAATAGGGTTATGCATTGTCATATTTCAATTATTGAACGATTGAAATGATGTGTGTTTGTCACATTATGTTGAAAATTATGCTAAATTTGATTTAATTGATATGATTTAGAAAAACCAATAGGTGATAAAAGCAACAAGTGGATTATGCTGAAAATGAGAAAATTTGGTTAAATTAATCGACTTCACATATGCTATGAATCTGTGCATTAACATTTAAAAATCGTGAACTTGAATGCTTATGAAAAATGTTGAAAATTGTGTTAGAATAATTAAAATTGATTTAGAAACACTTGAAGTATATGGATTAAAGTTTATACTTACACTTTGGGGTGAAATTCAATTTGATAATTATTACTTGGTGTGAAATGTCTTAGTCAACACTTGATTGCTTTGGATTTGGATGAATATGAGTTCATTGGATTGGACTAAATCATTTTGAAAATTTGAGTTGATTTGTGAATTGATTAAGGAAAGTTGACACTTATCTAACTATGAATTGATGAAAATCATATATAAAACTATTGATTGAATACATGAGTAATTTCAAACATTGATTAAAATGGATTATAACATGATTTCAATTTTGTATGCATACATTGAGTTGATGTAGGTTTTGAATGGTTTGAAATTTTGGTCCCACCCTAAAGGGAGGGGGGGGGGGGTGGGGTGTGATATGAGCATTTTAAATCTTGGCGAAAATAAAACCAAATTGCTGTAATAATTAGGAAATGACATGGCATAGAGTACACAGATATTTTACAGAGACTTGGCCCATAATATGGCACCTACTCCTATCTCTGAGTTAGCTTCACCTACTGTACTTAGGTTCCCCTAATCACTAGTTGGTTTTCACGAGCTCACCAACTAACTCTTACATACCTTGGTTTTTCAGAATCTCACTAACAAACTTAAACTTATACATAGGTTGGTTTTCCAAAAGTTGGTTTTTCAAAAGCTTACCAACAAACTTATCCCAATTGGTTTCCAAAGCTAAACAACAAACTTATACACCATTAGTAAGCCCCTTGCTTGCGATCCCAATCAATGAAAAATGTACAATAATGAATGCCTCTTACATAGGCTGAGTTTGTACACAAATAAATGAAGTAGAAATAAGTGTATAACAATAAATACAAAGAATTTCAAACTCCCTTGAGTTGTTTTAGATAATAAGCTTTGAATGCAGATAGCTTTTTGGCGTCGTGGAGTTGGAAGAAAATTTAATGTTTGAGAGTAATGCTCTTATTTTTCTTCTCTTTCTTTTCTATATAATTTCTTATATATTGGAATGACCTTTGTTTACTCCTTTTATAGCTGAATTTGAATTCTACTTGTTGGAGAAGATGACATTCATTTAATGTGAATGAATGACAAGATTTTGTCTATTGGAGCTTTCTCGCGAGTTTTCATATCTAAGATCTATTAAGCCATATCTAAGTTTAGTTTTCATCTCTGGAATTAAATTTTCAAACTTGAATAGGTGCTTGGCTTGCAACTGACTTCTTTCTTCTATTTCTGGAAATGATTTGCCATGTCTAGATTTGAGTGGCTATGTCTGAACTTATTATTTTGGACTTAGATGAAATGTTTAGCTTCTAACACCATATTCAGTTATGTCTTAAAGTGAATTGCCATGTTCGAAAATGATCTGTCTGGCTCCAATTAAGATTTCAGACTTGGATTGGTGCTAGTTGCATTTTATTGCACGACTTGATCCTGGCTATGTCTAGAATTTAGCACTTGGGTTTTCTAGGCTTGGATTTCTAGACACATTTGGTTTTTCTCTTCAGTCTTCAACTGTGTTTGTTTTTAGATTTTTATGTCTGAGAATGGTCTATTAATTCCAGTGACTTGACTTCTTATTTTGCAAGTTTTGGGTCTTGTCCCATATCTTAAATTCTTTATGCTATCGGAACTTGCTTCTTCAGTGTCTATTTCTTTGTTTGAGTGGGGAAATTAGATTTTTCTTCACTTTAATGCCTTGACTTTTGTCTCACTTTTGGACACAAATTTGAATTACTTTGGTAGTGTCTTGAGACATGTCTAGGCTTTTTTTTGCACACTACTTTTTCAAAGTTTCAGTGCCATTCTTTCTTCTTTTTGAGCTTTTAAGTTTTTTTCTTCATATATTTGTGAATCTTTATCTTTGATGTAGTTTTGTATGAGCTATCCACTTATGCTATCTTCATGATATATCAGGAAATAATAATCAATAGCTTAGACTTTTACTTGTGTACTTTTGCTCATCATCAAAACTTAGCAAATTAACTATGTTCATCATCAAAATCAAGCCTAGTAAATAGGTTTGGTTCAACAATCTTCCCCTTTTGATGATTATAAAACATCTGAGTGAATTATCTTTCAGAAAAATAACATAAGAACATACATAAGAAATAATTTTGAATAAACATAACTCCTCTTGACTTAATGCTTTCTCCCCCTGAATGGGTGCACTAGATTCTGATAATATACAACATACAAATAGCAACTTTCCATTTCATTTACTCACACTTAATATACTTAGGCAATCATACAAATATTTCTCCCCCTTTTTGTCATTATCAAAAAGGTATATGGAAAAGCATCCAAGATAGACAGTGAAGTGCTTTGAATTAATAAAAAAAACTTTATTATATTCCATTTTAGTATAAATAGAGATACACTCCTCCCCTACTCTACTCTTCTAAGAACACTCCTCTTCGTGCCTTGGGTTCCACTATCTCTCTTATAATAGAAATACACTAGTGCTCCTCACACTCTTCTTGATTCCAACTCAAGAGGGCATAAACTAGTGCCTCTTGCACTCTTCTAGATTCTAGCTCTAGGAGGTATAAACTAATGCCTCTTGCAATCTTCTAGATTCCAGCTCTAGGGGGCATAAACTAGTATCATGCGCACTCTTTTTGATTCTAACTCAGGGGGATAAAAACTTAACAAGTTATTTTTGAGACACACTCATATAGACACTTGCTCTTCTTGAGATTGGTCTCTATAACTCAAGGAATACATAAATGAAAGAAAGAAAAGATTTACAGTTTGAGCATGCTTCTTGATGAGCGTTGGGGAAGATTGATTTGAGTAGCACTTTTCAATGCAATGGATATGGTAGTAGGCTGGGCCAAGCGCCTATGGTCGATTTTCTAAAGAAGCTCCCAAACATGTTCTTGCAATCCACTCGCAGGCAATACTAAAGGCGTTTGTAGTATGCAGCTATGTGCCAAGTGGCTGTATGGCAGGCAGTTTTCCATTGTGCCTCTGGCATTTGGCTATAGGGTATGTGATATGCTTAGGCAGTTTTGCCATGCTACTGTGGTCCTGCACTTGACATTTTACTTTGCCACTTTGTGAAATTTGATATATTTCAATGCAAATTGAATTATAATTATCCTCATATGATTTGCATAATTTTTCAAGCATGAGTGATCAATTTTAATCATGTTTTAGAAAAGATAAACTTTATTTAAGCACATTTGTTTTTGCATATGAAATGATCATTCTTATAACCACATAATTTTATTTTAAAAATTATGAATATGATCCAACACAACACTATATGATAACCCAAGTTAATTGCAATGTGGATCATAATGATTTTCTTCTTTTCCTAATGTTTTGCAAATATGCATGCATAAATGATTTTTCATAAAACACATACTTCTTCAAGACTACTTAGCTAAATTTCAAATTTTCTAAAACTAACAATATCATTAGCATATATCAAGTCTAAAATAAGTTTTGTTGTCATCAAAATTATGCACATAATCCTAACAATCTCCCCCGTTTTGATGATGATAATACTTTAAGACTTGTGATGTTTCAAGAATTTGCTAATGATTCATTTGCACTTGCAAACTCCCCCTATCTAATTGAAATATGTAATCCTATGGAGTTTGACATTTTTATCATGAAGAAAGGTTATATATGATGCAACTTTTTTTAGATGCAAGACATGATATGTAAAGGTTATATATTATGCAACTCTCTTTAGATGCAAGTCATGATAAGTCTTCTTTCTTCCAAACATCTTTCTTCAATTTTCTTAAACAAGTCTTTCTATACTTTCTCCCCCTTTTTGTCAGCAACAAAGAAATACCATGAATGTGAGAAGAGGTGTTGTAGTAAAAATGATAGCATAATCATGAAAGAAACTTATTGGTACCATTCATACCAAAAATACTTTCCTTCCCCTGCACATATGTATGTAATCTGTAATTTGAAATAAAGGATAAAGTTCCAAGTACTTGGTTTGTAATAAATTAGAAAACTTTCCCAAGTAAATATCCAAGTACCTTTCCCAAGTTCTTTTTTGAAAGAAAAACAACAAAATCATAAAATAGAATGTATTTTTATCAATAAGTAGAACATTTATATATTAAAAGCAACATTCAAACATTATACAATTTTCATGAAAAAGATTTAAAAATTTGTAAGCAACCATCAAGCCAATATCAAATCATGCATCAAAATTTTCAAAAACATCATTTAAACATCCACATATAATAGTTGTCAAAATTAAACTGAAATAATTCATAAAATATAAACCATTCAATTGTATGTCAAAAGAGATTATAATTCAATCAACTCAATTTAATAATTCTCACAAAACATATATTCATCACTACATCCCTCAAAACAAAACATATAAAGACATGTTTTTCCAAAACAAAAAGCTGAAATCTCTATGAGGTAGCATGAGGATTTGTAGTGGTTGAAGGAACTGCAAGATCTCCTTGAGTAGCAACCTAGGTAATAATGAGCTCATCAAATGAGAAAGTAGACTTTGGATCCTAGTCAGTGGGGATTAGAACAGTAGGTGGTGCAAGCTCATGTGTGGAAGTAGCCTGAGCTAGCCCAAAGCGCGAGGTAAGTGCATCTAACTTCTTCTCTATTTTTTCCTATACTCCCTTGATTTATTCTGCTTCTTATCTCATTTCTAGTCTTAGTTCCTTCAATTGCATTGACAACAACGTGTAGGCCGATGATCTTGGGATAGATGGTGTAGGTGAGGCTCTAGGAGGTGATGCATCCCTCACTACAGTGGGACTAAATGTGTCATTCCTTTCTTCTACTTCCTCCATCTCCTCATCATCCTCTCTTTCATCTTTACTTTCTTCCTCTTCCTCACTCTCATCTTCTTCCATTTCTTGCTAATTTTTCTCTATCATTTCATCCAAATAATCAAACGGTGAAATTCCCATTCTCTTCAACATAGTGACTCCTACCCAATCTTTCTTAAGTGAGGACATTTTTAGGTAAGACTCTGCACTTATAAAAACTTGAAAATGTTCAAAAACTTTTGTCAACCACACACCATATGGAACAATATGATCTGTCCTTCATGGCATATACCCAAATGCTATGAACATAAGATGTAGGAGGCTAACCTTCTGGTAGGTATGGATATTCCATTGGATTCTTGCCTCATTGGAAGTCACCTATTCTATTCCACCTAGCTTGGGCATGAATATGTTTTTGAATACTTTCCTGATCATTCTAAGCTCAATAGTCATGTCTTTTATCCTCGTGTAGGTATGGGCTGAGGTGTATACTATCCTAATGGATAAGTTATTGATAATTTATTCTTTCTTAAGCCCATCTTCTTCTTCTTTTGTGGGCACTCCCAAAATCTCACCTAAATGCTCTTCAGTTGATAACATATGAGTACCAAAATCTATTTCTACTCCCTTCTTTCCACATTCACTCCTTCTCTTTCACCCATTTGTGGTTGGCAAGAGGGATTACCTTCTCTAGTATCAATGCAGGGTCTCTTTGATGATGACAGTTGGGAAGTGGAAGCCCCTTCAAGAGTTCTAGGCTGCTTAACTCCTCTTTTGGGTTTAGACATGACTACATTGGTTGCCATAGATGAGTAGAAATTTGATGGAAAAGGTAGAAACTTGGAGAAAATGTTAGAATGGATGATTAGAAATGGCAGGCACTAGCTTTTCTAGGGTGTAGGAGGCTGTAAAGATGAAAGGGATGGGAATAGAACATGAATTGTCACCCGGGTATTTACCTCTTTGAATTGGCAGACAGCTTCCATGCAAGCACCTTGGATGCCAGGTGATTCTATACCCAGAAACAAATTTTTCTAAAATTTCTCAATTACTAATTTTTAATCTTTTCTTCTCCATTATAATTTAATATTTTTCAATTTAATCATTTATCAGCAGAATCAATTTAAGTCAAACCAATCATTTCAAGCATATATCATAAATATAACTTTGTATGCATGTCAAGTAGTTTGACATTTCAAATAAATTGAACATTGATTATTTGAATTTAAGTTCTCAAAACGATTTAGCTCAAATTAATGAAATCATTTCAATTCAAATATAAGCCATTCAAATCATAAGCATTAGGAATATATTTATCAATGTAACACATGTTTTTATTGCATCAATCAAATATGTATTAAGTTTGGCAAAACGTATCTCCTTTTTCACCATTTTCTCAATGTTTGCAATTTGAGCTTGTAATTGATGTTGCTAGTCTTGAATTTTCATTTAGCCCTTGTTGACCTTCTTTATTCTTTAGCTTGAATTTTGTGGATTGAGAAGATGATCTTGATTCTTTATCATTCTTTTTCCATGTGCTCATTTCAAGATGCTCTTGCATGCACTTGGAAAATTCTTGCACCTTTTTTTATTAGCAAAATTAAATAGATGTGATCTTTATGCAATAATTTAGTTAGTGCAATTTCACTTTTACTAATGATAGTATGCAGTGATGTGCCATTTGAATTAAAGCAGGATCTTTAGATAACTATAAATTAAGACAAACATTATGCTTTAATCATAACCACACTTAATTGTTTGAACTAGCATAATTTATCATTTTTATATTTTCTTGATTGCACATTATTTTAGTATTTTTTAATTTCTTTTATTCTATTCTAAAATATAAAAGTTCTATTCATGTACAAATAAATTAATATAAGAGGCAAACACATAAGATTATAAATGCAGATTAAAAAAAGGGTAAGTTTGATTGTCATTCTTGCACTTACCTTGTCTTCTTGGCCTCTGACTTCTTTGAATACATTCTTCTTTATCCAGTGTCAAGAAGTCATTTGTCTTTTAAAAGAGATTGATTTGAATCTTCTTTTCTTCTTCGTTTTTTGTCAATTAAAAACTCCCTAAAGAGAAGAGATTGTTTATGCTTTTAAAGGAGCGATTCTTTTTCTCCTTTTTCTTTTCCTTTTTCACTGTTGTCCTCCTTTTTCTCTTTCTCTTCTTATCTTCTATCTTTATTTCATATTTCCTTGATGAAATAGGATCACTTGTAGCTTTGAAAGAAGAACACTTTTTCTTCTTTGTCTTCCTTATATTTAGTCTCTTTCTTCCTTTTCTTTTTCTTTTCTTTTCTTTTTTATTTTCTTCCTTTGCAGGTTGTTCCTCTTTACCCTAGAGGAATCTTCACACAATTTAGCCTCTTCGATGTGAATTTGAGGCTTTACATTTGCTTCTTCTTTGGCTTTCTCCCCCTCAACCCATGAGGATTCTTTTACATTATCCCTTTTTATACATTCCTCATTCTCATCTTTGACTTACTTGAAATTTTTCGCTTTAAATAGCAAGTCGTTCTTCAGAGATTTGACTTTCTTCATTCTTTTCTTCTTTAGTTTCTGCATAATTGATTGCCAAATCTTTTTTTTAACCTCAATTTCTTCTTAAGATCCCCCGCATCAATCCGTGATGATTCTTTAGTTTCCATTTCTATTTCCACATATTGATTGCTTTTGTTTTCTTCTTCTTCTTCTTCTTCTTTAGGAGGTTACTTATCATTTTCTTCATTTCCTGCACTCAATTGAATCTTAGTAGAAGCATTAGTATCATTTGAGTGCACATCAAATTGCTCCTCAGAAATTGCCTTTAGCTTGTCCAAGATTTCCTTTCCAGTTTTATAAGCTAGGACATGTTTAAAGACAACAAGGTAGAGAGCATGTAATAAGGCATTTTTAGCCTTGATATTTTCTTGCTTTGCTCTCTCTTCATTCTCACTTATGCCAATAAAAATAATTTTCCAAAGGTTAAGATCAGTGGTCATAAGATATATTTCCAACCTTCTCCTCCAATATCCATAGTTTGATCCATCATAGTGTGGAAGTTGGGTGGTGGAATATCCTTCCCTAAACATAAAGGTTGATAATGTTGGGTTAGCTATGGGATCACTACAATTGATTATGTAACTTGCTCTGATACCACTTATTGGGTCTCATAAGCTTGGCTTAACCCAAGAGGGGAGGAGTGAATTGGGTTTATAAAAATTTCTCGCTTAACCCCTTTATAATCGCTTTCCCTCTTTTTTATGCTTGTGTATAATTTATAATGAAATAGACAATAAAGTAATTAAATGTAAGAAATTAAAGCAATCACACACAAATAGCGCACATAATATTTTTTATAGTAGTTCGGATAACTTGCCCTCTCCACCCTTCTAAGAACACTCCTCTTCATGCCTTGGGTTCCACTATCTCTCTTATAATGGAAATACACTAGTACTCCCCACACTCTTCTTGATTCCAGCTCAAGGGAGGGCATAAACTAGTGCCTCTTGCACTCTTCTAGATTCTAGCTCTAGGAGGCATAAACTAGTGCCTCTTACACTCTTCTAGATTCTAGCTTTATGGGGCAAAAAATAGTCACTCTTCTTGATCCTGACTTAAGGGGACAAAAACTTAATAAGTTGTTTGTGAGACACACTCCAATAGACACTTGGTCTTCTTGAGATTAGTCTCTAACAACTCAAGGAATACACAAATGAAAGAAAGAAAAGATTTACACTTTGAGCATGCTTCTTGAAGAGCACTAGGGAAGATTGATTTGAGTAGCTCTTTTTGATGAATTGGATCTTCCCTTTTTATTATAGTTGAAGTCCTTGAATAAAATTAAAAGGTGGTAAGCTCTTGAATGAATGTGAAGAAGGTTCAAGCTTTTGGCCTTTGGGTGCTTAAGATTTGGAAGGTTAAGGCTCAAAATAATCTTCAATAATGGTGTAATGGGCTTGTAGAAATATCCCTCTACTTCTCCTTAAATAGATCTCTCAAAATTATGGTTATTGGAGTTAATTTGGTGGGACATTGTAGCTTGACAACATTCAAATTTCCAACCATTGGAGGTGGCCAGGTGGTTGCGCCAAGCGCCCGCACCTTAGGCGATATGGCAGGCATTGGGCCAAGCACCTGTGATCAATTTTTTGGAGAAGCTCCCAAACCTGTTCCTGTTGTGCACTCACAGGCAATACCGTAGGCGCATGCGGTATGTGGTTGCACACCAAGTGACTTTATGGCAGGTGGTTCTCCATTGCACCTCTGGCATTCAGCTGAGGGGCAGGCGATATGCCCAGGTGGCTGTGCCATGTGATTACGGTCCTGCAGTTGACATTTTGTACTTTACCACTTTATGAAATTTGATATTTTTTATTGAAAATTAAAATATAATTATTCTCATATAATTTACATAATTTGTCAAGCATGAATGATTAATTTTAATCATGTTTTAGAAAATATAAACTTCATTCAAGCACATTTCTTTTTGCATATGAAATGATCATTCTTATAAACACATAATTTTATTTTAACAATTATGAATATGATCCAACACAACACTATATGATAACCCAAGTTATTTGCAATGTGGATTATAATGATTTTCATCATTTTCTAATGTTTTGCAAATATGCTTGCATAAATGATTTTTCATAAAATATATATTTCTTCAAGCATGCTTATCTGAATTTCAAACTTTCTAAAACTAACAATATCATTAACATATATAAAGTCTAAAATAAGTTTTGTTATCATCAAAATTATGCACATACTCCTAACAAAGTCCACATATCATTTCTTTTAAATTGGTCTAGTTATTCTTGCATAGCTAAAATCCCATTCTCATCTTCTAATGTATGGTCTATGCAAGTTGGCTTTATTTGAGAAATGAAGGCAAAATTACCATGTATTTGATGATACAATGATCTAGTTCTAACTCTATAGTATACATCACCAATTACTTGGTTTTCAAGATGATCATGCATGAATCTCCAATCTTTAGGAACAGAAGAGTTACCTTCTTCATATACTTCACTAGTGGATGATTCAAATTGTTTGTCAGCTCCATTCCTTATTGTTTCTATTTGTGGAATTTGTTTATCTTGGTTTTGCAAGTTTATTCTCTCCAAGTCCATTGTAAGTTTGTCTACTTCATCATCAACATTCTTTGGTGTTTTCAAATAGTTAGAAGATTCATTAAATTTGACATGAATACTCTTCAATATTTTTACTACTCAAATTATAGATTTTAAAAGCTTTACTGACAATGGAATAACTAAGAAATATTCCTTCATTAGATTTACTATCAACATTTTCAAGGTTTTCTTTTCCATTGTTGAAAAAAAACATTTATAGCCAAAGGTATGGCAAAACGGTATGTTGAGCTCTTGCCATAATATAACTCAATTAGAGTTTTGTTGAGTAATGGACTAGTATGAATTCTATTTATAATAAAAATGGTGGTATTCATAGTTTTAGCCCAAAAGTATTATGACAGATTATATTCACTCAACATGGTTCTTGCAATTTCTTGTAAGGTTTTGTTTTTCCTTTCTGCTACTCCACTCTACTAGGGTGTTCTTGGTATAGAGAACATTTGAAAGATACCATTATTTTCACAGTAAGTAGTGGCGACAATATGAGAGCTTTGTTCATTCTGCTCTCACTTGGAAAAGATTTCAAAGAATGAGAAAGTCTCATCCTTGGATATAAGAAACATTACCCAGGTATATCTACTATAGTTATCAACAATGACATATGCATAATGTTTTCCTCCAACAGTTTTAGTTCTCGTTGGTTTAACTAAGTCCATATGGAACAATTGAAGTGGTTTAGTTATGTGTACTTCTTCGTTTGGCTTGAAAGATTCGTTTGCATGCTTTCATTTTAGACATGCATCACATAACTGTCCTTTGTCAAATTTTAGTTTGGGTAAGCCAACTACAAGATCTTTTCTGTATAATTTTTCTACCATATCTTTGTTGTCATGTCCTAACCTTCTATTCCACAATTGGGACTCATCATGATTAATAGGATATTTAGCTTGGATATCAAATAAGTCTACTATATATACATTTCTATGCCTTTTAAATAGAATTACAATTGAGTCATTTTGATCTAGGACTAAACAAATGTCAGATTCAAACATAATCTTATAACCACTATCACAAAACTGACTAACACTTAGAAGATTATGCTTTAGTCCCTCAACTAGAAATGCATATGAAATAGTAGTAGAATGTGGTTGTTCATACTTAGTCCCTCTCCTATCATGTGTCTTGAGCAACTACTATCAATGTACCACATGTTGCTTCTTGTGGTTCTCAGACACACCTGCAATGACAAGGTCAAGCTATAATCTTTGGTACCCATTTGGGAATGGGTCCAGGTGGGTTAGTGGCATTAAAGTTTGGTTCCCTTTGTGTTGGGTCCCAAAGGATGGCTTAATCCAAGAAGGGAGGGGTGATTATAAAAATTATTTGATTAACCCCTTGTTGGATTAATTCCCTCTTTTAGTGCTTGTGTGTGATACAAGATGAGATAAATAATAAAGTAGTAATGTGCAAGGAAAGTAAAGCAATCACACAAATAGCACACATAATATTTTTATAGTGGTTCAGGCAATAGTTCCTACATCCACTCTTCCAAGAGTACGTTCTCCTTGTGCCTTGGGTTCCACTATATCTCTATAATAGAAATACAATAGTGTTCCCAACACTCTTTTAGATTCCAGCTCTAGGGAGCGTATATAGTGCTCCTAGCACTTTTCTAGATTCCAACTCTTCTAGATTCCAGCTCCAAGGGACATAAACTAGTGCTCCCAGCACTCTTCTAGATTCTATCTCTAGGGGGCATAAGCATAGTGTTCCCAACTCTCTTCTAGATCCACTCTAGAGGGTGTAACTCTGGTTCCATGAGCTAACTAAAAACTTTACCTTTATAGGTATTTTGTGTATAAGGATATGCCTCTATTTAGGCTGATGAGTACATACAGTTAAAGTATAAATACAAATGATAAAATAATAAGCACATTATGATGATTTCAAACTCCCTTGAGGTAGTATTGATGTAACCTTGAAGCTCTTTAATTTTGGCAGCACTTAGAGTGAAAATACTTGGAAGACTTGAGTGAGTTTCTTGTTTTGATTGGCCTTGTCACTTAGAACCCCCAAGCTCCTTGATAATCTTTGAGAAGACTTGATCCATGAGTAGTTTTGCTCCCAAAGATTAAGCAAAAACCCAAGAGGGGAGGGTTGAATTGGGCACTTAAAAATTTGCAAAACCCCTTTAAGATCAAATATCCCTCTAGCAATCTATCCAATCACTCAAACAATGCTCAAATAAATAAGACACAAGGATTTTTATAGTGGTTCAAATAAACACTCTACTCCACTCTTCCAAGAGCACTCTTCTCTTAATGTCTTGGGTTCCCTTATCTCTAATAGTAGAAATACAATCAATGCAACATGTACTCTTAGCTTTAGGGGGTATATCTATAGTGCTCCCAACAGTCTTCTAGATTCTAGGGGCATAAACACAATGCTCCCAACACTCTTCTATATTCTAGCTCTAGGAGGCATAATTATAGCGCTTCCAAGACTTCTAAATTCTAGCTATAGGGGGCATAAATAGCTCTTATCTGACTTAGATAATCACAACTCTTCTTAAGTCTAATCTTAACCACTAGCTCAAGAAAATTATAATAAATGAATATAAAAAATTAAAGCATAGATATTTCTCAATGAGCATAGGGGAAGGTTTCTGAAGATTAAATAGAAGTAAATAATCTTCCAAAAAGATGGTTGGGAGCCTTCAAAGAAAGTTGAGGAAGGTTTGAATGCAAGGCTCATGACTCTTGAAAGATAACAAAAGGTCTTGGCTCAGATTAATAAATGCTCTTAAGAGGATATTAAATATTTTTCTTGATACTTGGTTCTTCTTCTTGCTCCAACAAGGCTTCATTTATAACTGCTTTTAATTCTAGCCGTTGGTAGTAGGTGAACTCCATTAATGATGGAAGATCATTTGGATTAGCACATTTAAATTCTCTAACTTCTGCTTAATCCTCGTCTGCTAAAATGCCTGCACCTTTGACCTTAAAGAAGATGATTTCCAGATTCTTAATAAGTATCAGTCAAAGAGTTGCTGCAATGGCTGATTCTTTCATCAAGATAGAAAGGTTGTCATTAATGCTGAATGGAGACCAACGTTTTGATTTGTCCATTGTTCATCTTCACTTATAATAGACAAATTATCTATTTAACTATTCATCAAATAAAGTCTCTTCGTCTTCTAGTTTATCCAAGGTAAGTAGCAGATGAATAGTCTTCTTAGCACTTTGTCTGTTGGTTTGTCCATTCCACATAGGGGTGTAAGTCAGGTGGGTTTGAGTTTGTCCAACCCTAACACTCACTTTTACAATTTTTTCTTAACCCTAACCCTTACTTTTATAACATTTTCCAACCCTAACCCTAACCCTACATTTGCGGGTTGACTTTAGGTTTGGGTTTGGGTTCGAGATGAATGACCTTTCTTTTTAAGTAAAAGTGCTCTTGGTCTATATCTCGCATGCTTCTTCTTTATATTTTTCTTTGCCTTCAATAATAGTATCATCCTTTGTCAGATGACTGCTCGTCATCAAAATTGTTCATTTTTTTATTGAATAAAGTTAAAATCCTTTGAAAAAAAAGAAAAGAAAAATAAAAGCAATAGTATTGGAAGGTTGGATCATCTCATGACTTGTGATTTGGTCATGATCTTATTTCATAGGATCCGAATTCATTCTAGAATGTTGCTATTACATTTTTCATTTGGATTTATTTTAATCAATTAAAGAATTTTTGACAAGTCCTATTTCTATGCACAGGTCATTCTAAACAATGTCACTCAAGAGATAGACAATTTAGATATGAGAGACCGTGCATGTATATATTGGCACCTACTTTCAACTGACCCTAAGTATAGTTTTGAGTATTTTTGGTACATAGTTTGTGGTATACTTTGATTACATTTGAGAATTTTCTTGCTTTTATCTTAAGCAGCAAAAGAAGTTGTGCTTATGCAGATATAGACCATTGTTACTGGGGCATATGTTTTACTTTTAATAAAGAAGTGTAGGTTTAGGTAGGTTGCATGACCTCCTTCCCACCCCTAAATGAAGTAGGTGTGGTTTTGAATGTGGATTAGGGTTCGGGTTGAAAAATGTCATCATAATCTTGCCTAAAATTCATGTTTGGGCAAGCAAGTTCGGGTTGAACCCGCCTCGACTTACACCCCTAATTCCACATAAAAGACATTGTGAAGTCATAAATGAATCATTTTTCTAGTACTTTGTCTGTTGGGTTGTTTGTTGTAAGTAACATATGGATTGTTGGAGTGTAGACAAATTTTCTTCAGCACTTCATCTGTTGGATTGTCTGTTGTGAGTAATAGACAAATCATTGAGACATAGATGAATCATTGAGACATAGATGAATTAACTTTTTGTCTGGTAGATTGTCTAATGCAAGTAGTAGATGAATTTAGATGTGTAGATGAACTCCATTGCTTTGTTAGACGAACTTTACTGCTCTACCAAATGACCTTCACTACTCTGCTAAACGAACTCCACTTCTCTATCTTTGTCTATTTTTAATAGACGATCATTGCCTTAGTGAGTTATACAACCATGGCTCACTTATGATTGATGAATCACGTTGTATGCAACCTGTTTTGCATTCGTTAGATATAATCTCCACTTTGACAGATGAATGGTTGATTCCTTTTCATTTGAGTCTTATCTATAGTAGTACTTCATCTATTGCTTCTGCACTTGGCCAAGCTTTTCAGTTAGATAGATTGACACCTTGGAATATCTTTTCTATGCTAATTTTTCAATGAGGCCTGCAAGTTGATTCTGCATGCTAAATGCTTGGTAACAACCATTAGTACATAATCTTTAATCAAGTCTTGTATGTCATCAAAACCATACATTTTTACTAACAAGTAGCTCCTTGTAGCATAAAAAATCTTCCCTAGATATATTTGAAGAAGAAGGCCTTAAATGAATAGGAAGATGAAGCTCTTGAATGATATTTCAGGGTTAAAGCTCTTAACCTAGGATTGCAAAGATTTGTGAAAGGTTTTGGCTCAATCCTTTTTCTTCTTCAACTCCTACTATTGAAAAGCCCCAACACATCTCCTTAAATAGCTCTTCTCAAAAACCTAACCGTTGGAGAAGATGGGATTCATTGAATGCAGAAAATGAAGGTAGATGGGAAACATTAATGTAGAAGACCATTCTTCATTTCTCCCATTGGAAACATTGTCTTCTGATTAGCTTTTAATGGTTAGAAAGTTTGCAACCTCATTCTTAGCAGAGAGGAAGATGATTGCTTAAAAATAAAAAGCTTTTTGCAAAGCATTAAATCTCTGAACCATTTAAAAATAATAATTTTTTACTGTAGCAAGTTACTATAGCAGTCACAAAGACAATCACTTTGTCTTTTAATTTGTCTAAAGTAAGTATCAGACAAATTTACCTACTTAAAAATTTTGTCCGTGGGTACTGTAGTAGTGTTACTATAGTAATTCATCCATTAATTTGCCTTAGCAATTTGTCTGTAGGTTCTATAGTAGGCACTGTAGATCGTCTGACGGCTATTGTAGCAAATTTGTCAAAAATTGACTTTAGCTGTCTAATGTAGTAGGTTATTATAACAATCATTGTAGCAATTCGTTTGAGCAATTAATATTTAGCTTTGTCCATAGGTATTGTAGTAAGTTACTATAGCAAATCATTATAGCATACTTTGTTTGGTCATTCATCTTTAGAATTATCTTTAGATGACACTTCGTCTTTTGTTTACTGTAGCTGTTGCTGTATTATTTTACTATAGTAAAATTACTGTAGTAGCGGACTTACACTTAGAAATTTCCACACTTTTGCCACATTGTTAGCTTAACATTTTTTATTGTATTTTCCATTGTAAATCATAATATAATTATCTATATGAAATTTACATAAGTTATAAAGCATGAATATGTACTTTAAATCATTATTGTGTATCTATAAGTTCATTTAAGCACTCATTCTTTTTTATTCAAGAAGATATCTGTTTAAGGCACTTTTAACATATGATCCAAGGCATGATAAATAAGGTTCAAAACAATATAGATCAATATGATTTTCCTTCTAGACTTATATTAAGATTTATATGTTTTCACAAATGATATTCTAACAGAGCATGCATATTTCAAGCATATATTTCTATATTTCAAGCTTCCTATGCTAGAAGCATCATTAGCATAAATTAATTCTTAAGACAAAACCTGTTGTCATCAAAATCATAGAATAAACCCAACACTTTGTTCTTTGGGTGCCACTATTCTAGTTTTAGCAAATTGTATTGCATTTACTACTTCTACAACTATCTTAGGAATCCAAACCATGGTTTGTTTAGTCCTTTGTTTTCTTCCAGAATTGTAATTCTTTTTCTTGTGTTACTAAACACCTTTACTCTTTGGTTTCATTCTAAAAAAGGTGGTGGTTAAGGTCTATCTTAGAGCATTATGTTTTGCCTTAACCTGTTCAAGTTCTTGAATGGTGCATTGATCATTCTTGAACTTGTAGTTCTCGTCTTTCAACTTGGAGCATTCATTCATTACTTTTAGTAGCTCATTATATGTCTCCTTGTATTTGGTTTTTAAAGTATTAAAATCTATGTGTATACTTTCTAATTCATCAAGAAAACTTTGAGATTCAAGTTCAAAGGTTACTTCATCTTCATAGATGACCATGAAGCTGATTTTGGTGTGGTATTCTCCTTGATCTCCTCTTGTAGGTGACAATCTTCAAAAGTTTAGTTCATGTTCATCTTTGCTATCTCTTGCATTTTCATGTAACATACTTTTGATCATTTTCCCATGCTACCAGTATTTTCCTTTGGTTGTAGCTTTTGTTGTTGCCGTTTCCTATTTTTCTTTTTAGAAAATGAGTTATGTCTTTTTCTCTATTGTTCACTTTGTCTCTTATTAGGTTCTTGGCAGTCATAACTCATGTGGCTAGTTTTGCCGTAATTATAGCATGTAGGGACATCTTTTCTTTTGTCTTTGTTTCAGAAATTTTTGAAGTTACTTCCAGTCTTTCTTCTAAACATGATTCTGAATCTTTTACTTAGCATCTCCATGCCATTATCATTTTCATCATCCCTAGTTGATGATTCACATTATGACTAATCTTTTGATTCAAGTCTTAATGCTTTTGATTTCTTTCCTTTTGGTTCTTCTGGAGCCTTTTGCTTTATTAGGATTTCATGGGTCATATGTGAACAAATTAGCTCTTCAACTTTCATCTTGTCTAGATCTCTTGCCTCCTGGATAGCTGTGATTTTTGTCATCTACTATCTTGGCAAAGATCTTAGAATCTTTTTCACCATACTGCGTTCTTCATATTTTTCACAAATACCACTTAACCCATTGGTGATCTTTTGAAATCTTCTAAACATTTCTGATATTGTTTCATCATCTTGCATATGGAAGCTTCATATTCCTGCACTAGTATATTAATTTTAGTCTCCTTGACTTGATTAGTACCTTCATGAGCAACTATAAGCTTATCCTAGATTTCTTTTGCTAAGCTACAAATAGGAATCTTTTCAAACTCAAAAGGTGATAATGCATAGTAGAGGCTATTCTTAGCTTTGGCATCTCTCTCTACTAATACAATGTCTTCAGTAGTATATCTGTCTTTTGTGTTTTTTATAATCTTTCCATCTTCGATGATTTGCCATAACTTATAGTCAGTGGCTACCAAAAAGTTTTGCCTATGCATTTTCTAGTACCAGTAGTTGGTGCCATAAAAAAATGGGGGTCTGGTGGTTGATTATTCTTCAATTGTGGTGCTGTGCTAGTGTTGGCCATGCGGATCACTTTAAGCAGTTAAAATAACTAGTAATCAAGGTTAACTATGGAAGTTTTCTTTGATACCAATTGTTGGTCCCATCCTAAGGTAGCTCAAAAGGGGGGTGATTGAGCTTTCTAAATCTTGGCCAAAATAAAACTAAAGTGTTATAATAATTAGGAAATGAATTACACAACATAAAGCACACAGATATTTTATCGAGGTTTAACCCACAGCATGGCACCTACTCTTCTATCTGAGTAAGCTTCACCTACTATACTCAGGTTCCACTAATCACCAGAAGGTTTTACCGAGCTCACCAACAAGCTCTTAAATAGGTTAGTTTTTCGAAAGCTCACCAACAAACTTCTATGCAGGTTTGTTTTCCAAAAGTTCATAAATAAATTTATCCCAGTTGGTTTCCAAAGCTAGCCAACAAACCTTTGCTTCCTATCCCAATCAATGGAAAATGTACAATAATGAATGCCTTTTACATAGGCTAAGTTTGTACATAATTAAATCTGGTAGAAATAAGTATATAGTAATAAATACAAAGAATTTCATACTCCCTTGAGTTAATTGAGAGAATAAGCTTTGAATGCAGATAGTTTTTTGACGCAGTGGAGTTGGAAGAAAACTTAATGTTTGAGAGTAAATGCTCTTGTTTTTCTTCTCTTTTCTTTCTATATAATTTCTTGTATATTGGAATGACCTTTCTTTACTCCTTTTATAGCTAAATTTCAATTATATTCATTGGAGAAGACGATGTTCATTTAATGCAAGTGAATCAATAGGGTTTCTGTCCATTGGAGCTTTCTTACGGGTTTCATGTCTAAGATCTGTTGAGCCATGTTTGAGTTTAGTTTCCATGTTTGGAGTGTATATCTTGAAATTGACTATTGTACCCATGTCTTAAAATGAACTATCATATCTGGGTTCAAATAGTCATTTTGGAATTAAAATCTCAGACTTGGACTAGTGCTTGGCTTGTAACTGACTTATTTCTTCTATGTTTGAAAATGATTCGTCATGTTTGGATTTGAGTCACCATGTTTGAAATTATTATTTTAGACTTGGATGAACTACTTAGCTTGTAACACCATTTTTGATCATGTCTTAAAGTGAATCACCATGTCCAGAAATGATCTCCATGTCTGTAATTAACATTTCAGACTTGGATTGACACTAGTTACATTTTATCGTACGACTTGATCTTGACTATGTCTGGAATTTTACACATGCGTTTTTAAAACTTGGATTTCTGGACATGTTTGGTTTTTCTTTTTAGTATTCAACGGTGTTTGTGTCTTAAAGTTTTATGTCTGAGAATGGCTTTTTAGTTCCAGCGACTTAACTTCTTGTTCAACAATGTTTGGGTCTTGTTCCATGCCTTGAATTTTGTATGTGATATCCAAACTTACTTCTTTAGTGTCTATTTCTTTGCTTGAGTATAGAACTTAGGTTTTTCTTCCCTTTGATGCCTTGACTTTTGTCTTTCTTTTGAGCACAAATACGAATTCCTTTGGCAGTGTTTTGAGGCATGTCTAGGATTTATTTTGCATACTATTTTTTCAAAGTTTCAATATCATTCTTTCTTTCTTTTGAGCATTTAAGTTTTCTTCTTCATATATTTGAGGATCTTTTCTCTAATGTAGTTTTGTATATGCTATCCACTTATGCTATTTCCCTAATATATCATTTGTTACTCCACACTTAGAAAATAATAATTAGTAGCTTAGACTTTCACTCATGTGCTTTTGCTCATCATCAAAACTTAGCTGGTTAACTATGTCCATCATCAAAATCAAGCCTAGTAAAGAGGTTTGGTTCAACATGAAATCTATGACTTAATGCATATTGAATAAAATTGATTAAACCTTAATATCATTATAGTCCTAAGGCATATGTCATACCTATTGGGAAATTTCATAGTTTAAGGTTTCAAATAGGTATTCTAATCATAGTTAAACCTTCTGTAATCATCATTTTGGCTTGATTTCTTATGATTGAAACAATTAAGATAATATTTCAAAATTTATTGAATGTTTAAGGTTGTATTCGTGTCATGAAATGTTTTATACTCTTATCATTCATGACAATGCTATTTATAAAAGTGTTTATGTGATACACTTTGGTGATGAAATAAGAATGGCATTAGAAGTGAAATATCATATAGTGAGAGGAGGAAAATGAAAAATTGATAAGCTCTCTCATTAGGAAGAATAGAAATTTATTACAAAAGACGAAGGAGAAGTATGTGAACTGGAAGTCTTTAAATTTGAAGATGAGCAATGAAGTTTTATATTATGAATTTTAGGATGAGTATTTCCTTTTCACATCTCAATTCCCCACTCCTATAGGCTAGACCCTTTTTATTATGAAAAAAAGGGGGAGAAGAAGATATGTCATGACTTATTTCAGTAAAAAGAAATAAGAAGAGCTGTCATTACTTATTTCAGTAAAATGGATACAAAAAGGAGGAGAACTATATAAACAGGAGAAGAACTATAAAAAGGAGGAGAACTATATAAATAGGTGGAAAACTAAACTTTTTATATTTCTATGGAAAGTTGAATTAAATCAATGGAATATCTTAGCATATGATCTCAAATGAATCAAACTCCTAAGGGTCATTGAATAAGATAGATAAAGGCAGTTTGCACTTAGGTCATTAGCATGATTTTTAGCTATCATAAGTCATCAAGTTTTGTTATCATCAAAAAGGGGGAGAATGCTGAACCTAGGTATTTGGTTTTGATGATTAATAAAACTTGTTTATAACTTGAATTAAGCTAATGATATTTTTGCTAAGATTTTGCAATTCAGAAAAAGCTTCAGATTTCAGAAGATGCCAAAGTTTGTCACGATTTCAAGTTTAGAAGAAGCTTTAGATTGTAGAGTTTGATGAGATTTCAAAGTTCAGAAGAAGCTTCAGAGTTTAGAGGCAGGTGTCCAAGCCTTCAGAGGGAACCTACAAAAGATTTGGAGATGAAGAATAAAAACTCAAACTTCAGATTTCAAAGGATGTTGGTGTTGGTTACCGTAGGTTGGCTTAACCCAAGAGAGAAGGGGTGAATTGGGTTTATAAAAAATTATTACTTAACCCCTATTTAATTAATTTTCCTCTTTTCAATGATCATGTGCAAAATGTAATGAGATAAATAATAAAAACAATCTAATGCAAGGAAATAATGCAATTACAAATAGAGCACACAAACAACATGCTGTTTTTATAGTGGTTTGGGCAACCTTCCCTACTCCACAATTCCAAGAGCACACTCCTTTTATGCCTGGAGTTCCACTATCTTTCTAAAGTAAAAATATAAATAGTGCACCCAACACTAGATTCAATCTTCAAAAAATGTTTATTTACATATAATTTTCAAAAGTTATGGAACATGGATTAGGAATTTGAATCACATTTTTGTATTTATAAACTCATTTAGGCATATTCTTTTGCATTCAAAAGGATATCTCTTTGAGGCATATATTTTACATTTTTGCAAATTTTTTATATCAAACCCATTAAGACATAATTGCATATGATCCAATATATTACATTAGGATGAAGCATGATGAATTTATTATGGGTCATCACCTCATTCTTTATGTATAGAAGATATCACTATAAATTTCACTTGCATATGATCCAAAACATTATGAAATGATAAACAAAGTTGAAAACAATATGGATTGAGATGATTTATCCATTTTTTAAAACATCTAGACTCATATCAAGATATAAATATATAAATATATATATATATGCTTGAATAAATGATATCTCAATAAAACATTTACAATTCAAACATATATTTGTACATTTCAAGCTTCCTAAACTAAGAACATCATTAGCATGAATTAAGTCAAAGACAAGTTTTGTTGTCATCAAAATTATACAAAATAATCCTAACAATCTCCCCCTGTTGATGATGTCAAAATTTGAAGACTTTTGACATTAAAAGAATATGCTAATGAGCCAATATCAAACTTCTCCTATCTAATTGGAATATATAAACCTGTGGAATTTGATTCTTTTTGACATGAAGATAAGTCATGACATATGTAGCTATTTTTTTTCCTAAGACATAATTTTGACAAGTCAAAATTTCTCACAAGTCCAAAACTTTCACAAGTCTCTTTCTCTTTCTCCTCCCCCTTTTTGTCAGTATCAAAAAGGTTCACTAGATGGGATGGGGCATTTCTTCGCCTTAATATCTAGAGACTAAGATAGTTATGCACAATCAATAGCATGATATAGGATCAATACTTTCATCAAAAAGTTCTGCTCCACCTTTTCGTATCTAAGTAGAAGCATATAAAGCTCAATTTATTCTTCCCAATTTTTGTCTTTGTTCTGATCCCTTGATAATGTAAAACCATGAAAGAGAGAAACATGTTTGGTCCCAAAGGAATAGGCAACCATTTTTGGATCCCATATAAAGCATAACCATGAGCTTGGGATAGCATAAAGATTGTAATTGATAAAGAGAACACATTTATGTTATGGGAAACATTCAAACATTATATAATTTTAATTTAGAAACTTATAAAGAATACAACATTAATATATCAACCTAATCAAGCCAAATTTCATTCATCATAGATGTTAATGAGTCAAAAATAATCAATCAAGGCAAATGCGACAATTGTCAACAGAATTGAATATAAACCAATCAGTTATATGCTAAAGAAAGAATATAATTAGTTCAAGCCAATCAAGAAATATACAACTGATGGCCAAAAACTTGATGGCTTCCATCTGTCTCCGGCAACGGCGCCAAAAACTTGATGAGCCAAAAAATATAGATGGTTCGCAATCAGTCCCCGGCAGCGGCGCCAAAAACTTGATGGTTGCCATAA
>JAYJMB010044884.1:0-76771 GCA_036873735.1 Pouteria campechiana
CTGCAGGTGTCATCAATCGGTCGGACAGCTGCTCGGCTACAGCTAGATGGCTCCTTTTGATTTTCCATGGCCCAACAAAGAGCTAAATAGGAAAGGTCTTCTATAATTAATAGAGGTCACCTACCACTAATGGCTAAAATTCAAAGTAGATATAAATGGAGTAAAGCTGAATGAAAGATATAATTTTTGAGAAGAAGAAAAATAGCTAGCTTATTCTTTCCTGAGCTACAACCTTTGTTCATCCTTCAAGCAAGCTGAGAGCCTTCGTTCTTAATCCTTCTGCATCATTTTTTGAAGGCCTCCAACTACCTTTAAAGAAGATCATTTACTTACGCAATTAATGCTTCAATTTCTTCCCCCGAGCTTATAGTAAGATATTTGTAAAGTGTGCTTAAACTTTCACATCCTTATATCTTTGTAATTGCCTTAACTTGGTAAGTGTCGTCGACCAAGCTCAAGAAGAGTTGTGACTATCTAAGTGCAGACAAGAGCTACTTCATTATGGCCCTTAGAGCTGGAATCTAGAAGAGTGTTGGGAGTATTATGTATGCCCCCTAGGGCTGGATGTAGAGTCCCATGGTGTGGCCTAACCCAAGAGGGAAGGGGTGAATTGGGTATGTAAAAATTTATTGCTTTGCCTCTATTGAAACATTCTTATCTTTTCATGATTGTATGTGGTGTATTGCAAGATAGATAATAAAAATAATAAAGTGCATGAAAGATAAAACAAGCAGCAAACACACAAAAAAAAATATAATTTTTATAATGGTTCGAGAACCTCATCCCTACATCCACTCTTCCAAGAGCACACACTCATTGTGCCTTGGGTTCCACTATATCCCATATAATGAAAATATAAAGTGGTCCCAGCACTCTTCTGGATTCTAGTTCTAGGAGGTATAAATAGTATTCCTAACACTCTTCTAGATTCTAGCTCCAAGGGGCATAAGTTTAGTGCTCCTAGCATTCTTTTGATTTTCATGAGCTCACCAGGAAACTCACTAGTTTTGAAGATCACTAGCAAACTTGTTAGTTTTTTAGAGATCACCAACAATTCTTTGGTTTCAAGTTTACTAGAAAACTTATACACTTTTACATAGTATTTCTCTGAAACACAGGGGAAGATTTGATCTCTTTTACAACTCTAATAACATAGAAAGATCTTCCTAAAATATAAAAATAATGGCCATAAAGATTTGCAGATTAAAGCTTATATAGGATAGTTCGGTTTGAGCTCTTGGCCATGGGTGGAAGGATTTGCATAAGATTAAGCTCACTTGTAATTTATTCCTTCACCACCTTTTTATTGTTCCAGGTTGTCTTTTAAATAGTTTCTTCATAATTTCGATCGTTAGAGAAGATGGGTTCTGTTGAATGCAAAAATGAGAGTAGCATTGAATGAATAAGACCGTTGAGATTTCTGCCGTTAAAGTTTAGGTCCTTCTGATTTGTCTTGAGCTGCTACATCTCCGTTCAGAGAGGAAGATGAGCTATGACAAAAGGTGTTCCTCGTTTGACTTTTCACATCTTGAAAAACCTATAGCACCGCTCATTGCTAAAAATGGTGACTGAAATAGGTCTGCGCAATGATAGTATGAGTGCAAATGCCATTGGGATGCAGGTCACATGAATCGACTTCCCTCTAAAAAGTCACAACCTTTTTCTATCTACATTTGCCTACCATAAGTTGCAGACAGATTCTCCCATTGGTTTATCTGATAGTCAATCCTTCATGACTGAAATTTTTTTGTTATAAATAACAGACAAACTCTGAATTGCGTAAACAAATTTGAACTGATCAATAGACAAACCCAGCTTTGTTTGTAAGAATTCCTCTAGGAGATTTGTCTGTCAATTGATTCTTTGTGCATGTGCTTCATCTGTTGTAAGAAATAGACAAATTCTGGGTGGTGCAAACGAAGTCAAACTGGTTGAATGACAAACTCTCCTTTGTCTATACAAATAGACAAAGTGTGATGTTCTTCTTTTGTTCCCCATTTTTTTGTTGGAGGTGGTAGATAAAGTTTGCTTTGTCTTGCTCAAACAAATGAAATGTAGTATTCATCTGATGTAAGTGATGGACAAACTTTACTCTGCTTTGTCTTAGATGAAGTACTCTGCATGCCACATATGGGTTTGTTTGATGCAAGTTGCAAACAAACGTGCCTTTGTCTGCTGCAAGTCCCTTTTTGTCCAAGCAGTTTTTTGTCTATTCAACTTCGTCTATGCTCACTATACAGCTTCTACTTTATCTTCCACTTTGTCTAATGCTTTGTCTGTACTAAGTAACAAATGAACTTTTGATCAGCAGATGAAGTGGAGTTCCTTCTTTGTTCTACATTCTTCGAGCATCAAAAGGAGTTTGCTTCCGCAACTTCTTTCTTTCTTCATTCTCGATTTGTTTGTCTTGGTTCAGCTTGAATTATACTCCTTTGTCTGTTCATCTTGCCTTTTTATCCTTAGATGAATCCATTCTTCTAACTTTTTTGATTAGATAAAGTTTTCTTCACTTTGTGCATGATTATCTAGGTGGTAATTCCTTCTTTCTTCCTTTTTCTGAGTGTTTAATGGAGCTTCTTCTTCTTTCTTTATCTCAAACAAATTTTATCTGGTTGGTTTAGGTAGTTCAAATTTCTCAAACAACTTTATGCTTCTTGACCATAATTTTGTCTTCAGCTGCTTCTATCTTGCATTTGTCTATGGAAGTTTATTTTTGAATTTAATAGATAATGCAAGCTCGTTATAGCGCATCTTCGAAGCCTTATTTTTCTCCCATTACTTTTGTTCATGGAAGCTTTTTCTTAGACAATGTAGCCTTTCTTATTGCTTGTCTTCAAATCTTCTATTTTTTTTCTTCTTCTTCCACGATATTCACCAGTTCAGCCCCTTTGGAGTGTAGTAGATAGTTGTGGGAGTCTGTTGCAGATGATTATGATCCTGCACTTGGAACTTTTTTGCACTTGCTATGTTATTAGCTTTCAGATATAATATCAGAATGTATTTTATCCTCGTGTGATTTAATCATATTATAGTGCAAAGATAATATACATCTCTATTAAGTGCATAATGCGAAAGCTTAAATATAGTGCTTAGGATTTTTCAGCAAATTAAAGCATTAATGAATGCTCAATAATATTAATCACACCATTAAGTAAGGAATATGTGCATGCATAATTAAGCATTCATGATTATGTATTTATATTGATTAATATTTATTAGATCATGCATATGATTATTAGACATTTAAGCATACATATTTCTTATCTTAATACAAGTTTTATTATCATCAAAATCATATATAGTAATCCTAACACTGGAATCTATAAGAATGTTGAGAGCACTGTGTACACCCCCTAAAGCTTGAATCTAGAAGAGTACTAGTAGCATTGTGTTACGCTCCCTAGAGCTAGAATCTAGAAGAGTGTTGGGAGCACTATTGTATTTCTACTATAGTGAGATGTAGAACCCACGACATTAATAGGAAAGTGTACTTAGAAGAGTGGAGTAGAGACGGTTGCCCAAACCACTATAAAAATCCTTGTGTCCTACTTATTTGCGTGATTACTATTTGATTGCATTGCTTGCCAAAGGGATGTTATCTTTCAAAGGGGTTTAGCAAAAGATTTTAAATTCCTAATTCACCCCTCCCCTCTTGGGTAAATTTGCCTACCTTTATGGACCAAAATTGATACTCAGATATTTTTAAATTGCTTGAAGAGATCCCCATGGCCAATACATTCCACAACACTGTAACTAAAGGATAGTCAACCATCAGACCCCCATTCTTTGATGGCCCTAATTACGACTACTGAAAAATGCTCAAACAAAACAAAAAACAAAGAAGAAGAATTTTGTACTAAAGAAATAATATTAATATGAATTTAGATTAGCAATTGGCATGATTGGCATATAGTGTTGGGTCTTGTGGAAGTATAAATCAACTTAAAATACATTTTATAATCCTCCTAATAGAACTCTAATGTCATCCCTTGTCCGATAATTTCAACATGAAATTAATTTTTCAATGCCAAAAGCACCATGGTTTTGGATGTCTACTATTTCATGAAGAGGTGCCTAGCATCCCCATACCATCTGCCAGTATCACCTAATCAGCAGGCAGTATCGTGGGCGTGTATGGACAGTAGAATGAGTGTGGGAGAAAATCGACCGTAGGTGATTATACATACCGCCCGCCATATCGCCTATAGGATAGTCGATATATGCAAGCGCCCTTGGTACCGCCTTCCGTCCCGATTGTAAACCCGCCCCATTTTTTTAAAATGTTACATAAGACATTAATATATATTATATGGAATAAAAAATGATAAAAAAATAAATATAAATTGCAACACGTGTACTTCCTAGAGAAAAGGTAGTGGTGACCAAGCGTACTTATGATCCATTCTTACAATGGGAGCATATGTTCATACACAACAGATGAGGCACACCACGAAAAGTTGACAAGGGAAATTTTTTTAGTTATTTAGGATCTGTTAAGTCTAACCCCTTTACTAAGCTTGATTTTGATGATGAATTAGATTAAATAACTTAGTTTTGATGACGAACAAACAAATAAGTGAAGAATTAATGCACTAACAAGCTACTTTTCAAGTGATATAGCATTTAAATATCAAAACAAATAAAAGAGAGTAACTGCTAGTAATAAAAGGTGTTAATTATAAAATTATTACATTAACCCTTTAAAGGAAGATATTTTAAAAGGAATACTTAAATAAAAGTTATTCAGAAAACACCCAGAAGTATATCAGAATCTATTCAGAGTCTTGGCATGAAAATCAGAAGTTAAAAAGTATTCAAGAATCAACTCAGAACCTAGTCAGAAGCATGTCAGAACCCCATCATAAATACAGTTCGAAACTCAGAAGAACTCAGAAGCAAGCAAACGTATCTCATAACCCAATCAAAAATTGTTCAGAACCTCCTCAAAATCAGGATGTAACGTTATTGCACATTAGAAGATGGACAGAAGCCTTCTCTGAATTATAGAAATAAGTCAGAAGGAACTTCCTACACTCAGAAGTTCTTTAGAATAATCTCAGAAACAATATCAAAGCTTACAAAGTTAATCCATAAGTAAAATTCTGAAGTGAGAGTTTTCTCAGAAGACGTTTACAAATAAGAAGGAAACTGAAAAAGTCAAGAACGTCATATATAAATTCAATCATTAGAGTTAAATCAAAATAAATATTTCACATTCAGAAGAACCTCAGAAATAACCTCAAGGCATAGAGAATTATGTCAGAAGAATTTTTGGTATGTCAGAAGCAACTCAGAAGCCTTCTCAAAGGTGTCTTTAAAAAGACAAGAGTCAAAGGAAATATCAGAAGCAAAATACAATCTTCAGAAGTAACTCAGAATCTCTTCAGAAGCTTAGAATATGATCGTTGAAGGACAAATCAATGCACAAAAAATCTGAAGAGAATACTACCAAGAAATTACTTACGATAGAAATTCTGAAGAACTACTTCAAATTTTCTATTAAGCTATGAATCGAATGTCAGAAATTCTACGTACTTAACTCAGAATTTCTAAAGGCCGAGAGAATGCAAAAGTCATTACCAACTTTGCCTAACAAATTTGAAAACAGTGCTAAGAGGCTACAATGGCTAAATCCTTTCAAAGCGTATAAAAAGATGATTAAGGAAATACTTAAAGACATCTAAGAACACACTGAAAATCATCTAATTCGAGAAGAGCATTCATGATCTTCCATCATTCAATTCTAACTGCTGCAATACTATCAAAGCCTTCAAAGCCAGATTTACGTCAACTTCAAAAGGAGTTTAAATTTGATCTCATTTCATACTTTATTTATTTAATTAAGTTTTAATTTTCATATAGTTTTGCCTAAGTAAAAGGCATTAATATGTATATTTTTCATTTTGAAAAATAGTGAGTTAGTGAGCTTTGTAAAACTAACAGTTTGTAAAAGTTTTTAGTTAGCTTGAAAAGCCACTAAGTTAGTTGTTGAACTTGGAAATCAACATATATAAGTTAGTTGGTAAACTTGGAAACCAATGTATGTAAGTTATTGGCGAGCTTGTAAAACCAATAAGTGTTTAGTGGAACCTTAATTCAGTAAAGGATATTAACTCAGAGAAGTGGAGTAGAAACCCAAGTAGAGCCAAACCACTATAAAAATCTTATGCATCCCTCCCCGCCCTCCCCTCTTGAGCTACTATTCAGTTAGGGACCAACAGGATCCATATCCTGCCTAAATGTGCTATTCAAAATGAGATTGGTACTTGGTGACGATCACGATTTGAAAGAAGAAGATTTTTTAGTTAGCCACGATGCTTCTCATCCGTATAACTCGTGTAAGTCCCCTCTATTCGAATGCAAAAAATTTGCATAGGTCTATACTACTTGTAATATATACCTTGATTATTCAAAATTATGTGTATAACAATTAAGAGATAAATAGAAACATTAGTTTGTTATTGTACCTCAATAGCAATAATAAACTATGATTTTTTTATATAATATATTATTATTAGAAATTTTTTAATTTTTTTCTTTCCTATTGGTAATATATTTAAATATATATTTTTTGCTAAAATTTAAATAGCTTGTATTTCTACTACAACCCCCCTAAAAATATATGAAATCATATTAAATTGGATAACTTACTCAAACGCAGCAGACATTGGCTGTGTTTGGTACCAAACGCAGCCGTATAGGTTTAGCTGCGTTTGCTACCAAAAGTAGTCATCCAAAACGGCTACCTTTGATATCAAATACAGTCAACATATGCATTTGATAGCAAAATGAGTGAGTAAGTTTATTAATTTTTAAATTTTTAAGCAATTGTAGACCATAAAAATGAGTAATTTATTTTCTAATCGCTAACTATTAAAACATAATGTGAAGTTTTAATAATGATAATTACAATTTAAATATTTACATTAGTAATTCTAATAAATTGTAATGAACTTTCATGAAATTTAATTAATAAGCTTTTATATTTTAAAAATTCTTTGACATAATTAAAAATAATAAATATGCATTATTTGCTTTCTTTAAGTCTTAAGAACTTTGGAAAAATATGTATATGGAGCTCTACCGGCTGCATTTGATAGCAAACGTAGCCAACCCAAAATGATTGTGTTTGCTATCAAACGTGGCTAAATTCGGGTGGCTACTTTTGGTAACAAGGCTGAATTTGGGTGGCTACTTTTGGTAACAAACGTAGCCAAAGGGTGGCCACGTTTGGTAGCAAGTATAGCCAATTTAGGTTGACTGCGTTGGACCAAACATAGCCAACCCAAATTGACTACACTTACTACCAAACGCAGCCATCCTTTGGCTGCATTTACTACCAAAAGAGGCTAGCCCTCTTTGATTGCATTTGATATCAAATGCAACAAGGGAAAAAAAACGATTGCGTTTGAACTAAATGCAGCAAAAAATGACTGCCTTTAGTGCCAAATGCAACCAAGCCCAAAACAACATTTGAGTGGTTGCATTTGGTGACTTTTGGTGACTTTTCTTGTGGTGTAAGACAATATGAATAATTATGAAAAACATACCCGTTCCAACAATTCACCCAACCCCACTTTGTTTTTTTGTCCTCCAACTAGTCAATAAATCGACAAATCACACATTGTCGCGCTTACATGACGAGTTGACTAAGCGGGTAACGGTGATGATAGGGCATAACCCAAGCATACATCGGGCAGACTGTTGGAAAAATCTTATTCAAAGTAATAGCAGAATGATTTTGTAGGGTTATTTGCATACGTGCTCTTTATATTTGATAAAATTGTACTAGTACCTCATAAGTTTACTCTGTACAAGCATATGCCCATGTGGTTTTACTTGCCTTGCGTGTGCGGTTGACATCATGATCCATCAACAATCGTTACCTACAACATTGAAAATTAATGTTAAAATTTATAAATGATAAGAATGTCACTCGAAGGACTTTAAAATAATGTAACATATTAAATCAATGTCAAATAATATAACGTCAATACTAAATTCATAATTTTTTAGTCTAAAATAAAAAAAATCAACATACTACCTTTTATAGTATTCAACAAAAATATGCTAAAATTATTTTGACTTCTTTCTTTGTCAAAAATTACTAACTATATGTTATTAAAAAAAAAGCACAAACTTTTATTCTCTCTTACTTAAATATATCAAATTAAATTATCTAACAAAATATGTATGACATTAATATTAAAAAAATCATATAAAAAGATGTATGAAAATTTCAAACGAGTTTATAATGTTGAAATAATTTGAAATGAATAGAAAGAAAACCAAATAGACATTTCTTGCCCGGATATAGCCATTGTCTACATAGTTTGGAATTTATTTATTTATTTAGTCAAAAGCCGTTTGAAGAGCTTTGGGAAAAGTTGAGCGAGAGTAAGCAGATAGAGGATCAAGTGTTTTAAAGTCCTATAAGGAGCAATTTTGTCGTTTAAAAATTTTAACATCAATTTATAGCCATAAGCTTGCAAAGGGTAAACTTAAGTGGTTCTAGGTGTAAATTCATCAAAATTCAGAGCACCTATGTCAATAACCATGATTTTCCATTAACTGTTTAAATGAATAAAACACGAGAGAGAAAGGAAACGAGATTATTCCGAACGTAGCTTCTAGAGGAACAAATTCAAGTTTTGGAGCTCTTTGAAGTGCTTGCTAGCTTTTGCCATCCACCACTCCGCTTTGTTGCACTCCTACTCTTGGTCTCGCAGCACCTCCTGCAAAATCATTTAGAGGTCGGTCAAGAACACCTCTCTTTGAGGAGTAGCCCTTGCAAGAGGGCCAGGTTCACAAAAGGTCCACCGTGAGGAGGCGCCACATCCGTTGGAGCTAGCGAACATTTCCCATGAGAATAAGCAATGAACTCCTCGGGTTGGTGGCTTGTCGATTTTAAAAATGTTGGAGCCTCTAGCTCTGTTTGAGGGAAGCACATAAATATTCATCTCGAGAAGGCAAGGATTATGGCAGAAACAAAGCGCTGCGGCCGGAGGGAAGCGCACGCCAAACTCTACTCTTGCACCGAGTCTAATTCTAAGAGTCGGGAAGCAATTGTTATAGTGGGATATAATCTAAAATGGGCCTATCCTGGAATGTTCGATGGGCCTGTGTCGAAAGGGCCCATTCAAACGGTCGTTGGACACAAAAGAAAAACATAGGGTTTAATGGGTTCTCTCTACAATCATATTTTAATTTATTTTTTTCTAAATACTCATCATTTGCGTGGAATTTTATCCCCCGTTACTGTATAATCAGATGATAGCAACAGTGTTTCCTTTCCTTTGATTACAAAACAGGAAACGGTTCTAGTGTGTGTAACAATAGCCACTGTATATGTAGTCATATACACCTTTGCTACCTGTCGTTATTAGACTTTAGCGATTAGAGTTCAAATATCCCATACCGATAAGTATAAAGTGAGTGTTAATGAAAGACAAGTAAATTTTTTTGCCAAGTAAGCTCTTTTGTGCCATTGGCATAAACAAGCTCAAATCGAAGTCGACTAGTTCAGACTTGCATTTATGTTGTAAATTCTCTCAGATAGCATGTACGACCAAACCCTATCAGGCTTTCTTATGTCCTTCATATTTTATAATGCATAGAATTTTTATAAAAACATTTAACAGCTCTCAAACTTGGAACCAACACCTTCTGAGCCAACACTCATTTTGTAAAAGGTCAGGTCATATACTAGAACGAATGCGTGGTTTCAACTTAAAATTAACTATACATGCGTATACTTAAAACTTACCCGAGACCATTCACATCTGGACAACTTAAAATATCAACCGAGGCCCAATCCAAATGTACAAGTGTCTGTTTATAAGCATAAGAGAGAGGATAAGCTATCTCAACTTACTCAACGTTCTTACTTTTACCTTTTTATGGCCTATGTTTCCAATCATTACCTCCTATATTTTATCTTTATTTACTATATCGCTAATATTACCTCCTCTAATGTTTCATTTCTACCATCAATTTTATACTCCTGTTTCTTGTCTTTTATCTCCAACCAATCGCTATCACTCATATTCCGCATCTTAATAAAGTTAAGACATGTGATTGAAGTTTTATAAATATGATTGGATCTGCTAGATTTGAGTAATAGTAAATTGATCGAAGTTAACTGTCCATCAATGTCCTGTATCCGGTTCACAGTTTCTTATTGCAGTTGCGACCTTGACTAATCTGTTTGAGTAGACACAAAATTGACTAGAGCCATATCAAATATTGGAAATGGGTCTAGTCAAATTATCATTTTTTTCCATTTGCACTAACCCAAGCAAATCCCCACCTAAGTTCAAACTAAAAAGCAATTGGATGTGTACTGATTTCAGATATAGCCTCGTTTCATTCGAAGTATCTCTGAACTAAAATTGTAGCACCAATTAAACAATCCAGACCATGCCATTCTGATTGGATTCCCCTACTAAGAGAAATTCAGGCGAAATATGTAGCTCTTTATGCACCATGGTACATCAAGACGATGTAACTGATAGTTACATAACCAAGTAACCAAGCAACACACATTCATGGAAAAAATTACAAGCCCATTAATAGCAAAGATTGATTTCACATTTCAAACACAGCTTGAGAAATCCTCTTCTTATTTTTAAAATTTTCTATACTATCAGTTCCCCTGGCTCGATCAGTCTCCATAATTAAAGTTCACGTCTCAATCTTGTGATTTTCAGTATGCCGTTTGGGAAAGAATGTATTCTTACATGTGGACTCACCATAGAAAAGTTTTCTTGCTGTTTCTTAAGATTCAGACATAAGGAGAGCGATCATTTCATCTGCTGTCTCTGGACCATTGTTATTTACGCTTGGGATAATGTTCTCAGGTGATAGAAACTTCACAAACTCTTTTAGTTCAGTAAAGCTGCAATGCTCACTGTATGGAACCTCGTACCTAAAAATGCAAGCACAGAAAACATTCAGCATCCAGTAAGAAAATGAAACAAAATCGAACGCAATGGAATTCACAAAACTTTGGAATTGGCTACATTTTGTTACTTCAGGAGCTGTTTCTCAAATACATACTATTGTTGAGTCATGACTTTGAAAATTCTACCAACTCTTCAGGAAGAAAGAAGGTCCAAAATGATACCGTTTCAATGTATAGAGTGCTTTTGTGATGCATTGAATTATTTTGCTTTTACTCTAATAAAAGAAAGTGGTCTTTCCTTATTTGTGAAAGGTTAATCTTTATCTGTTTATTAGGGACAGCAACTAATAGTTGAAGCTTTCTTTTAGTCATTCTTCCTAGATTGGAAGAAACTAATCCTCACTAATCCTCAAGTTTTAAAATTAATGTGAACCAATAAATTATACTTCTAGATGGTAGCTGATGCTGTAATCGGACATATCGATTTAGTATTTCGTTTGTTGGACAACACTTACAGAAAACTATAGTTGACTTATCGCATTCTCCATGATTCTCCTCATGTTCTTCATAGCTTTCCAATTCTTTAACAATAGAGAACCTATGTCTAATTCACCCAGTTCTCGACTTCATTCATGTGTAATATCTGTTGAAATTTTGCCCCTCCATTGTTAAAGTGGATTCATAACTAGGAATGATCTTAATCATCTCCCCATTCAAATATTCTAAATTTTCAATCTTCTCAAAGCTTAAATTTCTACCATATTTAAATATTTGATGATCCAAAGTTGGCTATTAGATAAGTGCTCTTCAATGAATAAATCAGCTAATTCTTTTTATTTTTCAATTTTGACCATCAAGGCATCTAACAATGAACTTTAATGGTGGTTTCTTCTTCCTACTCTTCCAGCAACACCAAAGGGTGTCAAAAACACCAAATGTGGATAGAATCAACTGAATAGAGTGGTGGGGCATCATTTGCAATCTTTTTCTTCAGTTGGCACTCAGCTTGTGTTTCTTTTTCCCTGTCTTCCATGGCAACAACAGTGGGTTGCAAACAACCAAAAACCTTGTTGGAGTGTTTCAAAGACAGAGAACTGTGTGTAGATGGTGGGTGTAAGGAAGATGAAGTTAACAACTGTTGTTTGCAGATATTGGGACATACAAAAGGTACACCACCACTGTGGACAAGGTGGCAACAATCGAGTTGGGAGGAGACTCAATGACAGTGTTAATGATAGCAAGAAAGAAGAGAGAGATGGTCAGACCAATGGCTTGTCTTGTGATGTGGAGGTAGCAACAGAAATAGATGCGCACGTAAATACACTTGAACAGTGATGGATGACGCTAATGGTGGGATGTGGCAAAATCAGACCTGAGGCAATGGAATGGTAGGATGCAGTCAACAGCAATGAATTGTGTTGCGGAATATCTGCAGATAGGGGATTCGTAGACAATGGACTTGTGGATTATGAAAGATGGGACATCAGGATTTCAACTTTGATACCAAATTGTAGTACAAGATGGGGAAAACTTTGAAAGAAAGTAAATCCTCTCCATAGGCAGAAGAAAATAGAGATAAAGAAGAAATCGAAAAGACTTGGGAAAGAATAGGGGTATATTAGAAGAGGAGAGGATTAAAAGAGAGATAGGGTTGAACTTAAGAAGAGAAAGTAAGAATTAGCATAAGAGGGTAAAGAGAGAAAAAACGTGAGAAGAAGCAAAGTAACTGTATTCTCAATCATTTAAAGCCTGACACCCTAATGCATACTGTGGAAAATCAGAGGAAAAGTTTTTTCTCATTCTTGTATAAATTCTGTACAACCCCCCTTTACATACATACCATTCGAGCTATAAAAGGAAACTTGACCTTCCTACATTAAATCCCTCAATCAAGGGATTTCATACCAAAAATCAATCTCCTGATTCTAGGAATACAGATTTACAATTTTCCTATATTTATAACTTCCCTAAAATAGCTATGCTGCTAACAAACACGTTTTTCCAACACTCCCCCTCAAGCTGGAGAATAGACATTGTCCATTCCCAGCTTGTTGATAATCATTTGAAACACAGGATTGCTCAATCCCTTAGTAAGTACATCTGCAAGTTGAGAGTTGGTAGACACATAAGGTGTACAGATTAAACCACTGTCCAGCTTCTCTTTAATAAAGTGTCTGTCCACTTCAATGTGTTTTGTTCTGTCATGTTGCACCGGATTATGTGTAATGCTGATTGCAGATTTGTTGACACAGTAAAGCCTCATAGGACCCTCCCACTTAATCTTCAAGTCCTCCAAGATGATCTTCAAGTCTTACATTTGATTGCTAAATATCCAATGGCTACGAGGTATTGATCTTGGAAAATAAAGATACCAACATTGTTTTGGCACTAAAGTATGGTCCTTTTGTGAAAACTGAAAAAACATGGGTTCATATTTTGTTCATCTCCACAATGATGAAACAGATTAAGATGATATTAACATAAAAAATTTAACTTCTTTTATTTCTTTATGCTTATAGGCTTTCATGAATTTTAGAGATATTGTGGTCGATTTCTTTAGTAGCTAAAGTTTGAAGAGACTATAATAAGAGAGTTACAAATGCTTTTTGATCCCCTGAGAGTTGACTCCCCATGATCTGCTGCAATGTAAGGAAGTATATGTGATGGAACACAAAAATCTTTTGCATAAAATATCAAACAGAAGTTGCATCTCGGGGATGCAAAACATGCAATGAAAAAATACAGGTACCCTAGGGACACAAGAAACTTTTGTGTTCCAAACCTGGGCAAATCAGAAACAGCGTGGGTATCTACAGGACACAAAATAGTTTTGTACCTAGAAGGGTAACTCGGGTTTAGCGAAAAGGCGGGTCCTTGTTGGTGTTTAGAGAAGGAAAACCATATTTAATAGTTAAAACTTGTGATTAGTTACAACCCTCTCTTATTCCCCAATTTTGTAAATTTTCCACCAAGAAAAACTATAAATAGGAGCTCATTCCCCTCGAGGAGAGGGGAGGAGACTGGATTCATTTGATCTCATATCCTAAACTAAGTCTCTAAGAGAGAGAATTCAACGGAGAAAGAGAGAAAATTGGAAAAGTGAGAATGGAGAATAGCTTTCTCAAACTCTAGGCTAGAGGTTACTACTCGATTCCATGTGAATTAAGGGTCTTGGCCCCTTGGTTTGAGTTAGGGAAAGTTATTCCCAAATCGAATGATCTCTATATATTGAAGAAGGGCTACAGTTCTAGAGACTAGTGATTTCTATCCCTTATCTTTGATGACTATACTTTTGCTTATCAGTTTTACAGGTCTAGGGAGGTTCCTACATCATTTATATTGAAAACTTCACACTCGTCTTCATCTTGCACACATTATGTTTGATAGAATGCCTGATTCAGATCTAGCATAGATTACAAGTGATTGAATCACTTCAGCTAGATCCCTATTAAACACCATGTTGAGACCCTTTTTTTTAATGGTACAATGGGTGCTTAAACCCTTCTCATTACATAACTAGGCCCCCTACTTAGACTCATGTTTGTGGACTAGTTAATTAAATTCACATTGTTCCAACTTTAGTTGGTGGCAACTCCAAAACTATAGCCGAAGTCTGGCAACTCCACTGGGGAATGCTTGACTTAGGAGCAAGGTGTTTAATCTAGAATCACAAGTTGCTTCTGGTTGCATAGTTAATTATTGTGTGGTTTGAGCATTTTTATGCCCTTCTATGATTTTGGGTTTTTCTAATTAATCATTGAGTATTTCTGGCTGTCTGGGACATTGCAATTTTTGAAGAGGATTTCTGGTAGTTTGGGGATGTCACGGATGGTTTCTGTTTGTGCAGTTTAAGATCTAAATATTTGATTTGGGGAAGTTTTGTGCTTGATAGTATTGATGTTTGATTATGGTGGTTTCTGTTTGTGGAGTTTTAGATCTAATTATTTGATTTGGGGAAGTTTTGTGCTTGATAGTATTGATGTTTGATTATGGTGGTTTCTGTTAAGGAGTTTGAAACTTGATTATTTTGGTTTGGGGAAGTTTCGTGGTAGGCATTATTGGTTTTTGGATTGTGTCTAAGTCATGGATGCAGTTTTTGGCATGACAAGCATTGATGGTATTTGGTGATTTAGGAGCTTGGGAATCATCAACTTGGGAATTTTCATTTGATTTCATTCAGATTCACCATTTGGTTTGGACTAGTGAGATTGCATTTGATCAACTCAGTGCAAATTGTAGCCACAGTTCAGTTTCACCGTCTTAGTTGAATTCATTTAGAAGGATAAATTTCATAAGCATTGTCATTAACAACAACAGGAAGTTGATTATGCACGCAACTTTCATTTTGAGTGATGCCTTATTACTAATGATTCTTTAATTCAAAAGTCTTCTAATCAAATCTTGTTGCAACAAACTGATTGTCTTGTTTCTTATTCACACTTGAAATTGGAGTTAAGAGGTTTTTTTAATCATTGTTTCAGCAAACTCTTATCATTTTATCTATTGCAATTGGGGGCTTTCCTTCACCTAGAAAATTGTGATGAGAAGGATTGCATTGATCCTAATTCTAGCTTCTTTACAGTCACTTTTGTTTCATTCCTTGATTCCTCATTTTGGATTGTGATAAAGAGATTTCACCACTGTTACTTGGACCATTGTTTGATTATAAGGTTTTGAGTTTCAAAATTGAAAGCATTCCATTGGAAGTATGAATCTGTCATAAGTGTTCATCAACTACTGTTGTCATCAATTTGGCTCGCTGGCATATATGTTTGTTAAGACATATAATGAGTGAATATTTGATCGGTTTGTACAAGCTCTGAAAGTAAACAAAAACAATAAAGTTTGGATAGAGCAATCCGCTTTTGTTGATACATGTATTTTTCCATTTGTTTTTTACTTCCTTCCATTGGCTTGAAATCATAACTTTTAAACTCACAAAATAGTGAAACCGCATCTGCGTTTTGCATTCTTTGGATTTGCTTAGCTTTTGAGAGCTATTAGGAACCTGTGCATGAGTAGAGAATACCATTAAATCGTTGATGGTTGATATGGATTCTTGAAAGGCATCCTCTACAACACGTACTTATGATCAATCTTAGTTTTCTAAGCTTTGGAGCTATATAGTTGAGAGAACCATTGAAGGAGGAGAAGTCTAAATCACTAGGAGTTACGTGTGATCCAAAGAATCTTGAAAAGTAATTGGATTATTTGGGAAATAACTTGGATTTGAGAGCAAACTTCTTGAAAACATCATAGAGTCCAAAAGGCATTTAAGAAAAATTCATCACCCAATTTGAAGTTCAATCCAAACTAGATCAAGAATGACAAATCAACACCTTCAAACTTCAAGAGGCATTAACAATAAAATATCAAAAGTAAGTTTAACTGAGGGATAAGTCATTGCAGTTCCTGAGAAAATGTGTAACATGCAAGAGACTACAAAGGCTCACTGAACTAGTAACAGTCCAACATGTGCAAATTGCTCAAGTAGTAGGTCAAACGCAAGGGGCACGAACCAGTCCACCAAACCCATTTACAGCAATAGGTCACTAGCAACACTTTTAGGTCCAACAAGCACAACAAAACCAATATGATCACTATGAGGTGGACCATAAAGAAGTACATTTTGATGATAACCTACATATGGTTGTTACAAGACTAGAAGACACTTAGGCAAATGCAAGGACCTATAAGGTCATTAAACTTAAGAGAAAACTAAGTGTTCTGAGGATCTTACTTGCTACTTGATTTCCAAAAGCCAAAATTCCGAAAGTACTTAGGTGAAGGACCCCTCGACGTACACTTGTGGAGTTAATGCACCGCCATGATTGAATATTGTCATGATGAAAAGCTAATGATTCGCTATTTTTCTGAATGCTTGGATGGACCGGCTTTCGCCTGGTTCCACTCTTTGGCTCCTTGCAATCTAAGGTCATGGGAGCAATTAGCTTCCTTATTGTTGAAACAATATGCATTTAACCAAGACATCTTACCCAAGAAAGATGCCATGCACCAAAAATCCAATGAGACTTTCATAGCATATGCGACTAGGTTAAGAGCGATTTTGGCGCAACCAATTGAATCGATGACTAAGCAAGAACAAATGAATGCAATGGCTCAGAATTGGAACCCAAAGCTAGCTAGATATCTCATGATCCATGGCTAGTTAGATTTTGCAGTCCTAATTAATATGGGAGCCCGAATTGAGAATCTGATCAATATTGGGAAAGCACCCCCTTGCAATACACTCAGGAATCAACTCACAAATATCCCTAAGAAAGGAAAAGGGAGAAGAAATCTAGGGCTAGTGAACCAAGCCCAGCATCGGGTGAAGTCAGCACGATCACTCTTAAGTATAATGACATCTAACTCACAAGCAAATCCACCAAGGAACCAAAAATGCTCCAACTGGGGAGGAAACAACAACAGTATGGAATTAGGCACCAAGGCCAAGAAGAAAATTTTCTTAATTGGCCAAGTCATGCTTTGATATCCTAAATTTGTTGTTTGAAAATGGATTTTTGGAATTAAAAAGACCCCGACTGCCACTAAATCCCTTACCTAGGTGGTATGATAGTAATGCATATTGTCTTTTTTATAAGGAATAGGGGCATAGCCAATGTTATCAAAACTAGACCGGTGGTTGAACCAGTCAAGTATTCGGTTCACGGTCCAACAGGTTCAACCAGTAGTTGAATCGGTTAAATCGGTCTTCTTTTTTATGAACTTAAAAAAATAATAATATAACATGATTTTGAAAAAATCTAAACCATAGATATTAATCCAAATATATAGATCTTTTGTATAATAATATATTATTTCAATTCAACCTTTTATTTATTAATAATATTAAAATAATAAAAAAATTCACTATTTAGCAGAACCAGACTAGATCGGACCGGTTCACGATCAAATCAGTCTAATTGGTGGTTCAATCCGGTTTTGATAACAATGGGCATAGCAAAGGAAGGTGTATGGGTCTAAAGCCTGCTATTCAAGATTTGATTGATAGTTGGAAGGTAGAATTAGCAACACCTCCCACACCAGCAAATAATGTGATTCAAATCCTTTTACCATCACATGATGTCCCATCGTCTTCAAGAACCACCACAATCAATCTTCTAAAGAAGGAACCGAGTGAGCAGAGTCTTGTTGTAAAGATCATAAGAGAGAAAGAAAGGTGCATGTTGTAGAAGGAAAAAAAAGAGAAAGAAGTCATGAAGTATTCATCTTAATTGTCTGATCAGCAGCTGATATCATTGGTTGCTTTAGATACAAGTATAAATTTCTCATCCCATGAGCTAAAAGAATGGTTAATTTTGCCTTTTTTAAGGGAATTTAGTAAGTCAAGAAGATTCAAAGAAATGGATTAGTGGGCAATATCTCCCTAACCAAAGAGAAGGAAAGTTATTTTTACAGTTTGTTATCAAACAAGCTTAAACCGAAAACCAACATGAGAAACTAGTCTTGAATTTAGCATCACCATTAAATCTAAATGCAGTATTGTGGAACTATGGCCTAATATTCGAAGTAGATAACATGGCGCTTTGCAAGCATGTGTTCACAAGGGAAGCAAACTGAAAGGTGTTGTTTCCAAGTGAGAAAATAAAAAAAAAGAGGTTTTGCCTAGTATTGAGGGCTACAAGGCTGCAAACCACCTTAAGAATATCCCCGTTCAAATATCCATTTAGGAACTCTGAACCATATTGAAAGATCATAGGAAGAGACTTAATGAAATCCTGAACAATGCCCATCTGCCCAATGATACAACTCCAGGGACATTCACTCACATGATTGGACAAATCACCTCTTCCCAAGCAATAACTTTCAGTAATAATGAGCTATCAAAAGAGGGGAGATCTCACACTCGGGCTTTAAACATCTCAGTGAAATGTACAAACTTCAAGGTCCCACTTGTCTTAATTGGTAACGGATCAAGGCTGAATTTTTGCCCAAAGAGGACACTGGAAACTCTGGGCAAGGGTAATAAAATGATGAGACTATGCAACACACCAATAAGGGCTTTCGATAACCCAAGAAAAGAAGCATGGGTGAAATTAACTTAGAATTTTAATTGGACCTAAAAGATTCACAATCTCCTTTCAGGTTATAAACATACCTACATCTTTTAATCTACTTCTCAGAAAGCCTTGAATTCACCAGGCCAACACCCTCTACAATACATTAGAGGGTAAATTCTAATCTAATGATCAGATTGTGGTGATGCTTACTGAAACCGAGGAAAGTACGTTAGCAGTATTGGCAGGGCATGCAACCCCTATCATGCATGTGGAACATTCAGCAAAAGATGATTCTTGCCATAGTTCTTTTCAGTTTGAAGTAGTTCAAAGTGGCTTGGACAAACCACTTGTAAAAGCTGATCCTATGACTTTATTTATAGATTAGATGTTGCTCCAATACCGAGCTAGACATACTCAGAAGGACAAATTTCCCAGGATAAATGGGCAACCAGGAACAACTGGTTTGGAGGGACAAGATAAATCCGCTTCTAAAGTTAGAAATCTTAGCTTAATCTCCAAATATTACACAAGGTTTGGCCACACTGAATTTAGATTGCGCACAAGTGACAAAAAACAAGCTTTCAAAAACAATGATATTACAAAATGAAATCATGGAACAAAGAGAAGGAAAAGAGTTTGAAGAATCTGCGGAGGAGCTAAAGCAAAAAGAAAAATAGGTTGTCGTTGATGACGAATATGAATTAGAACTTGGTCCCGCTGACATCATGATGATCAAGGCTAGGTTAGGAGAGAATGAATGGCTCCTTAAACCATTGATTGCTAAAGCAGCTATTGGAAGCAACATGAACTCAAGCCGCGAAAATAAAAAATGACCTTGTGAATAGTATAAGAAATTCTAGGCATAACTGGTATTCCAGACCATTATGCCTAAACCCAAAAAATTTTAAAAGACAAAAAATACCAAAAAAAATAAAAAAGAAGAAACATGAGTAGGGGGGGCTTAGTGATGCAATGTGAAGGGTTTAGGCACCCATTAGGCCCTTAAAAAAAGGTCTCAACAAGGTGTTTAATTAGGGATTTGGCTGAAGTAATTCAATCACCTATAATCCAGTGACAAGTTTAACTCGGGCATTCCATCATATATAGTGCATGCAAGATGAAGATGAGTGTGAAGTTTTCTATAGGAACAATGCAAGAACCTCCCTAAACATCTAAAACAGATAAGTAGAAGTGTAGCCAATCAAAAATGAGGGATAGAAATCACTAGACTTTCAAACTATACCTCTTTTTCAATGTATCGAGATCATTCGATTGTGAATAATTTTTCCAAATTCATACCAAGGGGCCAGGATCCACAATTCACATTGAATTGGATAGTACCCACTAGCCTAGAAGTTGAGAATAGCTATTCTTCACTCTCACTTTTCTCATTCTCTCTTTCCCCCTTGAATCCTCTCTCTAAGACCAAGTGTTGGACATGAGGTCAAATGAACAAAGTTTCCTCTTCTTTCTCCTCAGGACCCCCAATGCAGATAATGAACTACTATTTATAATTTTTCTTAGTGGTAAATTTGTAAAATTGAGGCTTCATATGAGTGAATAAGAGAGTCACAACTAATTACAACTTTCCTTTCTTTAAACACTAATAAGGGCCCACCTGTTCGTTAAACCCGGGTAACCTTTCCGAAACATAAAATTACTTTGCATCCCATAAATACCCACATTATTTCCAACTTAACAATATTTGGAATGCAAAAATTTCTTGCGTCTCAAGGGTACCTGCATTGTTTGGTATTTTTTCATTATTTTGGACACAACATTTTTGTGTCCCTAATTCTATTTGATATCCGGGATGCAAAAGACTTTTGCATTCCATTATGTGTACTTCCTTACTTTGCAGGGAGATCATGGGGTGTTAATAGTTGCCCCTCTTTGAGTAAGGTTTGTTACAAAGGAAGGCCAAAGCGTTGGGATACCCATGATCCAATGACTTCATATGATATTGGCTAAACTCTCATGGATGAATTCAAGTTAACCAAGTTAGTTAGCTTAAAATTTTGTATTGCGGGTAATCTTTCATGCATTTCTATGACAATTTTGTAAAGATTAATCACCTATCCAAGGATCCTATCCTTCATCACCCTGCTTTACTTTGAAAGCACTACGGGGTACACATTTTCAAGCTAGTTTGGGCTATTACTTGTTGATCCCCTAAGGTGTAGGTAGCTCAATTGAGAAGGTGAATTGAGCTTCAAAAATTTTGGCCAAAATATAAACAAAGCAAGAAAGTGTTGGATGAAAATGCACAAAATACACTGCAAAGATTTATGATGTATAGTGGTTCGGCCCGAAATGAGTTCCTACTCCACACTCTTAGATAGTCCCTTATCTTAGGTTCCACTAGTAATAAACCTCCCAAATACAATTGGTTTCTCCGAGTTAACTAATAAACTCGTACAACAATATCTCACTACAAGTATTCTAGCTTGCAAAATTCAAAATTCATTAAGAAAGACAGCTAGTAATTTGTACAGAAATTTTGCCTTTTAGTAGGCTGAAATGAATACAACGTAAACAAGTAATATAAAAGATTACTCAGTGAAGTTCTTATGCTTCAAGCTCCTTCAATGTAAGTAATGATATGGGTTGAAGATTGCAAAAGTTTGAGTATAGTAGAGTGATAGCACTTGGGAGCAATTTACGAAGAAAAAAAACTTGTGTTTCATGTAAATGCACAATGTAAGCTCTCTTCTTTTTGTTTTCCCTCTCTAATGAAGTCTATATTTGTAAGCTTTAGAGAGGATTGTTACCATTTGAAACAAGACCATTAAAAAAATAACCATTGAAACGGACTTTTGGAAATCGGATATGAATTCCCATTGAAACGACTAAACATTTTCGTCTCCTTTATCGATTTCTCTGTTGTTAAAAGATACCCCTAAGGCATCTGTGATTTCCTCTTTCCTTTCCTCTGTTGAAAGTAGTCGTTACCAAAGAATTTGATAGACCTCTATTGTCGACCATAATTCCTCTATGGATTCCTCTGTGACTGATTGCAAAGAGGATTGTCATTCAAGAGAATTGGATGGACCTCTGTTGTCATCTATAATTTCTTTGTGGACTCCTCTATCATCTCTGACAAGCTTACTTACTTCTAATGGCTAGTTTACAGACTTCTATGATCTTGAGAATTTCCTCCGTAACATCCTCTGTGAAGGATTTGAACTTAGACATGTGTTCCAGAACCTTCAAGAGAACTTTGTCAAGGAAATTCTTTCCTCTGTCATGCAAACTATTTTGAGAGTTTAACTTTTTCGTTTTCTATTTTGTGGAGGATTCATGGGTTGTAGCTTATGGTGATTTATGGTATAGGACGACTGAGTGGGTGGTAATTTAGGGTTTTAGTTTTGGCAGGAAAGGATTGGGTATGGTTTAAGGCATGGTGGCTTAGGGGTTGTATGTGAATGGAGGTTGTAGATTCAAGCTGTTAAGGTTGAGGTTCCAAGGCAGTAGCTTGCTCAGCTTGCTGAACAGATTTGGTGGAGCTAGAGGGAAAGGTTCTTGGGTCTAGGTTAGAGGGAATAATAGGTAATGGGATCTTGAGAGGATGGGTTTGGAAGATAAATGATTCAGAAGAAGATGAATGGTGAGGTGATTGAATTATAATTCCTATTATAACTACATTCACTTATAGCAGTGCAGTAACTCCGCAAGTGTGCTAAAGGGGGTTCTTCACCTGAGTACTTCTAGAACATTGGCTTTTGGAAATCAAGTGGTAAGCGAAATCTTGAAAATACTTAGAATTCTCTTAGTTTCATGACCTTTTAGGTCCTTCCATTCGCTTATAATATGTTCCAATCTTGTAACAGTTACATGTAGATAATCATTAACACATGCTTCTCTATGGTCTACCTCCTCATAGTGATCATGTTGGATTTGTTGTGCTTGGTAGATTAAAGAGTGTTGCTAGTCATCTACTGCTGTAGATAGGTTTAGCAGACTAGTTTGTACCCCTTACGTTTGACTCATTGCTTGAGTAGTTTGCGCATATTGAGTCACCAATAACTCAGTGAGCCTTTGCATAATCTCTCAGATGCTACGAATTTCTTCAATAATTGATTTGTTCCTCAACTGAATTTACCCATGATGCTTCATTTTCAATACCCCTTGAAGCTTAAGGGTGTTGATTCACCATTTCCAAACTAGTTTGGATTGGACTTCGAATTGAATGATGATTTTTTCTTAAATACCTTCTGGGCCTTTATGATGATTTCAAGATAGTTTGCTCTCAAATCCAAGTTATTTCCTAAATGATATAATCACTCTCCAAGAATCTTTGGATCACGCAACTCCTAGCAATCTAGGTGTCCCCTCTTTCGATGGATTTCCCAACCATATATCTTCTAAGCTTAGAAAACTAAGTTTGATCTTAAGTACGTATTGTAGAGATTGTCTTTCAAGAATCCATACCAACCGTCAATGATGTAGCGGTGTTCTCTACTCACGCACAGGTTCCTAACAACTCTCAAAAGCTAGGCTGATCCAAAGAATGCAAAATGCAGGTATTGTTTCACTATTTTGTCTATATACAAGTTACAATTTTAAGCCAATAAAAGAAAGAAAATAAGAAATGAAAAAAATATAAGTATCAACAAAAGCAGAATGCTCTCTCCCATTGAAGTTTCTCGACTCCAAACTTTACTATTTTTATGCACTTTCAAAGCTTGTACAAACCAATCAAATGTCCACCCACCTGTATGCCTAAGCAAATATATATGCAAGCAAGCCAAAATTGGTGATAATTGTAGTTGATAAACGCTTGTGGCAAATTCAAACTTCTAATGCAATGTTTTCGATTTTGAAACTCAAAATCTTATAATCAAACAAATCAAACAATCCAAATAATAGTGGTGAAATCTCCTTTTTATAATCAAAAATGAGGAATCAAGGAAGAAAAAACGACTATGAAGCTGGAATTGGGATCAATGCAATTACTTCTCACCCATAATTTTTTAGGTAGAGGTAACTCCCAATTGCAACAGATAAAATGACAAGATTTGCAGAAAAATGGTTGAAATAACATCTTAACTCCAATTCAGATGTAAATAAAAAACAAGACAACTAATTTGTTGTAACAAGTTTAACTTGAAGACTTTTGAATTAAAGAATTAGTAGCAATGAGGCATCACTCAAAATGACAATTCCATTAGGGCATAATCAACCACCGCTTGTTGTCAATGACAAGGACAAGGCTTATAAAATCTATCCTTATAAGCAAATACGGCAATGGAAATTTAACTAAGATAGTGAAAACAATTTTCAAAAAATCCAAATTCTCACAGAAAATTTTCATCAAAAATTTTGTTTTCCCCCTCTCAGTAGATGTTCTCCCTCTTGAAACATGCAAAACTCATAGGTTAAGCGATAAGCTCGAGATTTTCTACATAATCTCGAAATCAACTCCATTTTCTTGAGAATATTACAATTTCTCATTGACATATTCGATAGTTAGGGAGATTTTGAGCAAAATATCCTAGAGTTGCTAAAACATAAGAAAGGGAAAGAAAAGTCAAGAGATTTCCTGCAAGAGCATTTTGTCACTTCCAGAATCTATACAGAAGCCATTTTTGACCCATCCTTTCCAAGTTATCCTCTAAAAAACTCATTATGAAGCTGCCGATTTGCAGTTCTATGGTAATGACAATGGTGGGTTTCCTGTGGCTTGCTTGGATCTCCCTTGACATTTATTTTTGGGTTTCAAAATCTCCTCTTAAAGCTTCAAAACACATTTTTGGCAAGATCGAAACTGGTTTTGGACAATAAAATGGAGAATATTTGATAAGAAATGCAGATCTACAACTGATAGCGACAAAGTAGCTCCAGTTCCTCTTCCACAGATTTGAAAACTCCATTTTGGTGAGTTTTTTCAAAACGTGAAGCTTTGATTTCATGGTTAGCATCGTCGATCAGCAGTTGCAGAAGGTAGAAGGCATTTTTTTACATTTTTCATTTTTTTATGCTGAAAATAGTTCTATTTAATGTAAACAGAGTTTTGGGTTCATTGTTTTTTGATTTTATTTGCTATATTTTTCATATCTTAATTGCAAAGAATGAACTCCTATTTATAGTTTTTCTTGGTAGCAAATCTTTAAAATTGGGGTTTGATATAAGTGAATAAGAGAGGGTCACAAGTTGCAACTAATCATGACTTTCCAACTATTAAACATGATTTCCCTTCTCTAAACACCAATAAAGACCCATCTTTTCGTTAAGCTCAGGTAACCCTTCCAGGATGCAAAACTATTTTGCGTCCCTTAGAGGCACCTTCTGTTTGATATCTAGGACACAAGACTTTTGTGTTCCATCATTTGTACTTCCTTACTCTGCAGGGAGATCATGGGGTGTCAACAGTACTGAGTTTCTGCAAGGAACATGACAATTTGGTGTCAACCCCTATAGTTATGGCAAGCACCAACCCATGTGAGATATAAGAAACTAATATTAATGGATCCTCAAGTTCAATCCATCCCTCACTCTTATAGCTCCTTTTACTAGAATTCTGAAAATGCAGCATTGCTTTGAAAAAGCTTCTTTGGGGAGAGACCCAAATGCCAGTAAGGACCCTTTCAATCTAGATTATCAAGCTCTCTACAAGTCATATGATATTTTCATGTCTGGCTATATTCCCTTTTTGGTGTGTGGGCCTGCCTGTCATGATTATATTTTTTATCCCAATACCGTATGCTGATTGTTGTATTTTACGGCACTTCCAGCTCATAAAAGATAATGGAGTTTCTTTCCGTTCAGGGAAAAAAAACATGGGGAAAAACTAGTATCCTGGTTAAAATCACCAATGTTGTCAACAAATCGTTGGTCATTTCTTAATTGTCATTCAGAACCTGTACCTGATAATGGTGCCCTGCCGCCACCTTCTCCCAGGAGATTTCTTCTTCCCTTTGCCAAATGTCCAACCAGTAGGAGAGAATGCAACAATCAAATCGAAACGGCCCTATGAGATGAAACATCTGTTAGGTGGATATGGAGTTTCAAAAATCAAAGAATAATTAGAGGGGGATTAAATTGCCCTAGTTAGCCTGAAAATGAGGCTCACAAAAACTACAACAGACTCTCTGGTTCTCTGCACACAGCCAGACTAGGTAGGCCTCATCATCTATGGCACTTGAGAAATCAAGCGGTACAAATAACCAAAGTAACACATGCAGGGAGCATCTACAACCTTATAAGCATTTCATCTTTTAAAATAAGTAGGGGCACCCGGAGCTGGCTGAGCGATGTGCACCAGAATCCTGATGCATAGTCAAGTCCATTCGTGCATAGAGGTGATTGCGTATGCTATACAAAGGTTTATATCTACATTCGGTACTATGGGACTTACGGAGTATTGATCAGACATATGTTTCATCCGCTTGAAACTTGCTATCATCCACATTGGCACAACATGAATGTGGCTCTCATGCTCATTCAAGGTAAGCAATTCCATGTCTTCCTTGGGAAGGTCTAAGCACCGTAGCAGCTGTAATTTTACTGCACCAACATATATCTTCTTATGCAGGCATCGAGCAACTTCCAAGAACAGCCTTTCTTTGCCTGTGTTATAAATTAAAATTACAATTATTATTCTGTGAAAACTAGTACATGAGGTATGTAATAGACATCATGAGATGTATTACCAATTGTATAGCTGCCAATCAGAAACAGAGTTTTGGGATTGAATGCCTCCGCTTGAATGGCATCTACAACAAATTGGATTACTGCCTCCTGTTTTGGGAAGTCATACTGCAGACAATCATGAATCGAAATAAAAAATCAATTGCTTCCACAACTCTCCTGCCAAACATGGGTGTTCGCAACGACTGTTTTGATGTGCAATCAAGTTGTAAAACTTTTAACTAAAATGGCATCACATTCTAGTACCATTTAGCTAGAAATTAGTTGCCTACAGGCCAAGCTTCAAATTATCAGCATCGCAGTTTCAAGTTTATAACTAATGGGAAACAGTTTTGATAGATTTCTTGCAAATTCCATAATGAAGACACAGCAATTCATGTTTTTTCATGGTTTTCCAACTGATTTATGAATGCAAAGCAAGAAAACAAGAACAGATGTCCCCAATCCCAACAAGTGAAATAGTTGAAAGATAGCATTTTTCTCAAAAAAAAATGTACAAAAATGAAGAGAGCTACCCTAGCATGATGGAGAGGCTAAAAAAGGGTATCATACATGAGCCATATGTGCCAACTGTTCCATCTGCATGACAACCACTGCTCATGACCCACAAATCCCAAGAGCCACAATCCATCTTAAATTTTTCTGTGTGTGCTGCATGTGCCATGACTGCTGAATATGTCACCATATTAGGCATACATGTTAGGCACCCTCATGTGCCAAATGCCCCAATCTGTTCTAATTACTGTTCCATGATGTCTTCACAAACTGAAAATGTAATAACTGGTTCAAGAAAACATAACATAGATGGAGGCCAAGATATTACAGCCCCTTCAAATAAGAACTTGACCAACAAAACTCACTATATTGAACAATGAATCTATGAAAACCACTATGCATCAAAATAATCTGAAAAAAAATTACTCATTACATACCTGCGGATTACAATATGTCGTATCTAGGATGAGAGTGTGTATTGGACATGATTGGAGTACAGAAATGTTTGTCATCTCCTCACTAAAACGAAAATCCCCAGTGTGTAAGACTGCCTGAAGGCATGAAATGGTAAGTGCCAATTCAAGAAATTGATATTAAGAAGCAAATCTAATATGTACTGAGGAACATAAAGCAAAGCAAGTGCATCCCAAATGAAGGTAAAAATTCATCGGCCATGAACCAAAGTGACAAATGAGAATGAGACTGCCACAATTCAAACAGACAGGTGCATCCAAGGGAAATTAAGGGTATCTGCATCACAATGATGGAAAATTAGACCCATAATTTTACCACATAACAAGCAAAGAACAGCTGTCATAATAGAGTCAGTTTGAGTTCAAGGGCCAAAAGAATGTCAATGAAGGTGGTCAGAAAAGACATGACAACTGGACCTATAGTCTACAAGTAAGATCCTTGCTACAGTGGAATGGAAAACAGGATTTTCAAGTAACAGATTCTAATTAATTGGGTTAACAGATTCGAATTAATTGGGTTACGGCATTGATGATGTTGATGACAACAATATTCAGAAAATATGAAGAGAATGAATCCAGTATATGTGTTGGGCATGTCGTCCACTACAAGCAGTCAAAGTGAAATATAAAATAACACATTACCTTTTTGTTGGGTGGTTCAAAAAGAATAATTATTGAACCAGGGCAGTGATTGGCATCAAAACAGGTCACATTAACACCCTCAATGCTGACCTTCTGGCCAAGGGGCAGAATTTGCAGCCTATCCCATGGAATGCCCATCTTCATATTTACAAGACGTGCGGTGATTGAGGAGCAATAGATCATTCCATTGCAGAATCCCCTTGTAAGACCCTGATAATCTTCACAACAAAACCCTCCAGTAAGTCTAAAAATCATGAAGTAAAATCCTGGGCAAGGAACAATGCAACAGATAACATGATTCTCAACATCTGAACATGTGCAACTTGCTTTTCTAGTAAGCATTGCTGTGTACATGATCCAGATGGTCGAACTACTGCTCAACAAGGAGGATAACTCATCCCTACACAAAACATTTAACTGGTTGCATACAACTATTCTAATTAGGAAAATATAAATTATAAAGAAATGGTTGATTTTCACTGGAAAACCCAAGAATGCAAATGATAAGTCAAACATGGGAAATTTTAAATGCACATTCAGTGTGTCCATTGAAGACAAGTGTGCCCTAAAAATAGTCCAACTAATCTGACTAATGCTGGGATGTACAATGATTTATCAACCTGATTTTGTTTGGATAGCTTCGTACAGCCAATTTTGTTGATGGGCTAGGCATGGACGGGTTTATCCTTAACCCAACCAAAAGTTGCAACCATAAATTCATTTACTTCACCAGCATGTATATACTATTCAACACTAACACAAGAGCTACATTTGCTCCAACAAGATGTTTGGCAAAGGCAAATCGTGAGGAGTAATTAACCCGGAGGAATTTGCTGAGTTGTGATTGCCTCAGGACTAAGCCAGGTCACCCACACTAACTAACATAGTCGACCTTTGGTGTATAATGTTGATTATAAAAGATTGTAGAGTAAATTCTTTTCTAATTTTAGGAGATTTGTTTAGCATATTACCAATTTTGTTCATGATTCCTTTTATATAGCATATTATCAATTCTGTTTATAATTCCTTTTATGTTAGTTAGTTTCCTAATAAGGAGGTTTGGTATTCTCCTTAAATACAGATGTAATTCTTCTGTAAATAAAAGAAATTATCAAAATTCTTCATGATATCAGAGCCTCTTGCCTAAGGCTTTTTTCTGTCCAGCATTAATCACCGATTATACTCTTGCGATTCTGCCTTCATTGCAAAACTTTTTCCCTCTCACTTTCCTCCTACTCTGAAATATGTCAACCCTTGCTTCTTCAACTACTAAAATTGATAGTGGAACTGCATCAACATCAACAAACTTTCCCACGAAAGGACTAGGAATGATTTTAAAAATATGAATCCACTATATCGCTTTGATGGAACTAACTATCTACAATGGAGTCAGGTGGTTCGGACTTTTCTCAAGGGGCGTGGAAAGAGGGGTCATCTCACTGATGCAACCCCTAAAGAAAAGGATTCAAGTCTCAAAGTATGGGATGAGGAAGACTCAATGATCATGTCATGGCTATGGAATTCAATGACACCAAAGGTTAGTAGGAATTCATTGTTCCTTAGCACAACAAAGGCAATATGGGAAAATCTGCAACAAACCTACTCCAAGAAGAAGGATGCTACTTTAATTTATGAGTTAAAGCTCCAAGTGAGGTCGACAATGCAAGGGAATATGTCTGTTACAGATTATTACAATCGGATGACAGGATTATGGCTAGAAATTGATCACAATCGTGATCTGCAATTGAACTGCAACCAGTACATCCATACAATTTAGGAACTCCTTGAGAATGATCGAGTATTTGAATTCCTAGCTGGACTGAATACAGAATATGACAAGATTAGGGTTCAGATTCTGGTAGGAATCCTATACCAACTCTTCGTGAGATTTTTTCAATTGTTCGTGCTGAGGAAAGTCAAGGATGTGTTATGCTGGAACCTCATACACAAGAGGCTTCAACATTGGTCTCTCGCAAACCTATAGGAGGAAATAAGTGGACTGACAATCCACAGACTATTGAATCAAAGAAATCATCTAATAAAGATGGTCTATGGTGTACTTACTGTAACAAGCCACATCACATGCGTGAGAATTGTTTTAAGCTACATGGCAAGGCACAAGTTTTGGCATGGACTGGAGGATTTAAAGGTCAAGCCCAAAGTCAAGTTAACATCGCCAACAAAGAAGAAACAACAACTGAAGCTACAAAAAGGGGCAAGGAAAATTTTACAGAATTCAACAAAGAAGACATAGGACGCTTGAGATGTTTCCTTGACTCAATCGACGAATCAGGTTCTTGTTCTCTTGCCAAAAATGGTATGTGTCTTGTAACTAATTCTTTTAAAGCATCCCCATCATATACTGAGTAATTGAGTAGATGGATTGCAGATTTTAGGGCAACCAACCATATGTCCCACAAATCACCTTTTTTAATTTGTATAAAGCTAAGTTAGCAAGCCAAAACATTTTTGTTGCTGATGGCTCTCCATCTAATATTGTTGGACAAGGCAATTTTCGTATTACCCCTTCCGTATCCCTTAAAAATGTTCTACATATACCAAAACTATCAACCAACCTAATTTTCATTCACAAAATTACTAAAGAACTTCATTGCAAAGTAATCTTTTTCTATTCACATTGTCTTTCAGGATCAAACCTCAAGGAAGGGGATTGGATTTGCTAGAGAACATAATGTATTACACTACCTTGAAGACCTATGCGGCGGCAAAATAAAGGGAAACCAATCCACTCCTTCTCAAGCTCTTTTAGTTGCAACAAATAAGATTGCAATATAGTCACACAACCTTCGACTCAGTCATCCACCTTTTCTTCTACTAAAACACATGTTTCCTTCTTTATTTAGGGTAATAGTTGTTTCAGATTTCTAACGTGAAATTTGTCAACTAGCAAAACATTGTTGTACTTTATTTCTGATAAAATCAATAAAATGTAGCAAACATTTTTCTTTGATACATACTGATATCTGGGGGCCTTCAAAAATCCCTAATATTCATGGATCAAGATGGTTTGTCATGTTTATTGATGACTGCACTCATATTACTTGGGTATTTTTAATGAAAGATACATCTGAAGTCAGTTCATCACTTCCCCAGTTTTAAAAAATGATTTTTACACAATTTGTAGAAAAGATAAAAAGATTCCAATCAGATAATGCAAAAGATTATTTCAATCGAAATCTTTCTTTCTTTAAAAAAGAGGGTATTATTCGTGAGTCCTCATGTGTTTTAACACCCCAACAGAACGAAGGAAGAAAGAAAAAATCGTCATCTCCTTGAAGTAGCTCGTGCCCTTCTATTTCAGTCCAATGCTCCAAATTTTTATGGGGGGAAGCAATTCTCATTGCTACTTATCTCATTAATCGTCTTCCATCTAAGGTTCTAGAAAATCATATCCTAATAAAAAACTTGTCCAAACACTTTCCAAATGTCTTTTTTATTCGTAGCTTGCCTCCAAAAGTGTTTGGTTGTGTTGCCTTTGTGCATATCCATAAAAATCAAAGATCCAAATTAGATTCCCGAGCAAAACGATGCATTTTTATTGGACATTCTTCCACTCAAAAAGGTAACAAGTGCTATGATCCTTCTAGTAGGAAAACGACTGTGTCTCTAGATGTCACATTCCATGAGTTTGAACCTTTCTACAAATCCCCTCCCACTCATCTTCAGGGGGAGCAGTCTAGAAAAGATGTGTGCTTAGGTTCAATACCCTTTCTAGATACACGTCCATCACTCTCGACCTCATAAAATTCCAATGATCAAGCCAATGATGTTGTTGTGAATAATAATGAGGCTATCAATGAATTTGAAAATACTGAAACTGTCCATCCCACATCAGAAAACCATAATTCAAATAATCCTTTCCCTTTGTTGAAACGCTGCAACAGTATTCAAGAAGAGTACGACCTTCACAAGTACCAAAGCAAGTCCAAGAGCCAACACCCAGTACAGGTAATGAGCGCACTTTGAATTTGCCTTTGTCTGAAACTAACAGTGTTGTTTCTTGTGATGACCACCCAAGTTGCGATCTTGACCTTCCCATTGTCTTGAGAAAAGTAACACGAAAGCGTACCCAACATCCCATATCAAACTTCATCTCCTCACATAGACTATCCCCTCAGCATAAAAGTTTTCTCTCCTCCTTGAACTCAATCGAAATACCCAAAACAGTATATGATGCTTTAAAAGACAAGAACTGGACATGTGCAATGCAGAAGGAGATGAAAGCCTTAAAAAAAAATGAGACTTGGGAGATAGTTAAGCATCTGAAGGGGAAGAGAGCAATTGGCTACAAATGGGTATCTACTATTAAATCCAAAGCCAATGCAATTATTGAAAGGTACAAGGCGAGGTTAGTTGCAAAAGGCTATACACGAACTTATGGAGTGTACTACCAAGAGACAAATGTACCAACAACTTTTATGAATCTCATACAAAGGGTGTTCAGAAAATATTTGGAAAAATTTGTGGTGATCTTTATAGAAGATATCTTGATATATTTCAGAGATGAGATGACTTGTGGGAAACATTTAAAGAATAGCATTGCGAACTCTAAGAGAGCATAAGTTATATTTGATATTTAGAAAGTGTAGACTTTTGGAAAGGAAGTATTGCCTTTCTAGGCCATGTGATGTCAACTGAAAAAATCTCAATTAACCCCTCAAAGGTAGAGATCATTGTAAATTGGCCAAGGCTTAATGGAAATTCGCAGTTTCCTAGGTTTATTATTGAACGTTTGTGGAAGGCTTTTGTGAATTTTAGAATGAAAGAAATTCTCTTATTACAAAAGATTACAATAGGGATTTATAGAGGAGAAGAAAAAGAAATCCTTCATAATAGGAAATTACAAATCAGGAAACAATATTCCCTAAAGACCCGGAAACAATCTCCCGCCAATCTCCTAAAAACAGAAACAAATAAAACAGAAAGTTCCTACTTTCTAATTTCCTAATAACAAACAGAATAATAGGACTGCTATTATCAATAAATGCTGAAATATTTCACACTCCCCCTCTTATCTGGGCTGAAGATGTTGTGCATGCCAAGCTTGGAGCAAAAATCATCCAAGTTTTTCCTTTGGAGAACCTTGGTTAAGATGTCAGCAACTTGGAGACTTGTCGGAGTGTAATGAAGTGAAACTATTTCCTCCCTCATGAAATGGCAACCAATTTCTACATGTTTCGTGCAGTCATGGTGAACGGGATCTTTAGTCATACAGATAGTTGATTGATTATCAGACATGAGTATAATAGGCTGGACAGGTCCAATACGAATTTCTTCTAGGACCCTCCCTATCCAGACTCCTTCACAAATCCCATGGATTAATGCTCTGAATTCAGCTTCAGCACTACTTCTAGAGAACATTGATCATTTCTTGCTTCACTAGGTTACCAGGTTGCACCAAACATAATTACAATACCTGGAAGTTGATCTTCTATCATTGATAGATCCAACCCAATCCGCATCACTAAATACTTCTACACTTCTATCCGTGCCTTTCTTGAAAAACAATCCCTTTACTGGATTGAGTTTCAAGTATCTCAGACTCCTGTGAACTGCTTCCATATGCTCCTCCTTTGGATCGTTCATATACTGGCTGACATCACTAACCGAAAAACCAATGTCAGGCCTTGTATGTGAGAGGTAGATAAATCTCCCAACAAGTTTCTGATATCGGCCTTTATCAACTGGAGTCGACTCCTCTGCTTTTCTGAGTTTCTGAGTAGAATCAATAGGTGTATAGGCAAGTTTGCAACCTAACATTCCAAATATGTTCAGAAGGTCAAGTACATATTTTCTCTGGGAAATTGTAGTGCCATCTCTAATTCTAGCCACCTTCATTCCTAGGAAATATCTCAGATTTCCTAGATCTTTGATCTCAAGCTCTCTACCCAACAGTTTCTTTAATTCAGAGAATTCCTCTAGCCAATCACCAGTCAAAGTAATGTCATCCATGTAAACAATCAAAAGAGCAAGGTTACCCTTGGGTGAAGTCTTCACAAACAAAGAGTGATCTGCTTGACATTGAGAATAATTGTACTTCTTCACAACTTTGGTAAACCTTCCAAATCAGGCACGTGGAGATTGCTTTAAATCATAGAGTGATCTTCTTAATCAGCATACTTTACCCTTTGTATTCTCAATTTCTAGGCCAAGTAGGATGTTCATGTAGACTTCTTCACTCAAGTCACCATTCAGGAAGGCACTTTTAACATCCAACTGATAAAGAAGCCAATCAAGGTTAGCTACAAGAGACAAGTATCTTGATGGTATTAAGTTTGGCTATAGGAACAAATATCTCTTGGTAGTCTATACCGTATGATTGCATAAAGCGTCTAGCGACAAGTCTCACCTTAAATCAATCCACACAACCATCTTCCTTGTGCTTGACAGTAAAAATCACTTGCAGCTGACCGTGTTCGTCCCATTTGGTAGAATCATGATTTCCCAAGTCTTGTTTCTTTGGAGAGCTCGAATTTCCTCCATAACAGCTTTCTTCCATTTAGGGTCTCTAAGAGCCTCATTGATAGATTTGGGAATCTGGATTTCATCAAGACTTGAAATGAAAGCTTGAAAATTTGGAGAGAGTCGAGCATAAGAAATTTACTTCTAGATTGGATGTTGTGTGAAAAATCTGACACATTTTCTTAAAGCAATAAGCAAACACAAGTCATCATTAGATAAATCAACATAAGTATTTTCAGAATGAGGGTTACCTTCAAGGTTGCTTGGATTCGAATCAGGCTCAAGATCATGATCAAACGCCGGTTCTTGATCTTCCAGTCGAGTGCGAGGTGTATGTCAGTAGGCACTGAGTTCCAAGTTGTTAGATGGTACACTATAACTCGGAAGACTTGGAGTATTACATGACACGGACTCAATGTTTTGAGGAGACTAAGGCTTGAACTCAGGTAAGGAAGGATTAGAAGACTCTGGTTCAGAAAGAATAGACACTGGGGTAAGATCAAGTGAGGACTCTAATTCAACAGATGTGTTTTGGGTTGAGAGAAGACTTTCTTCAACATCCCAAAGATGTGATTCTTGTATATAGTCGATCTCCCCCTGAATCTTGGATTTGGGAAAGAAGGGCTTACTCTCAAAAAATGTGACATCCGTGGAGAAATTGTTTTTTTTTTTTTTTTAATGACTGGAGAGTAATGCTTATACCCCTTTTGGCATAAAGAATAACCCAGAAAGATGCACTTTATTGCCCTAGGATCAAACTTAACCTTAGTATGAACATGGAGATGTAGAAAGGCAGAACCCCCAAAAATTTTTACCAGCATCAATCTCCTTAAAACAGAAACAACTAAAACAAAAAATTCATACTTTCTAGTTTCCTAATAACAAATAGAATGATAGGACTATTATTATCAATAAATGCTGAGATATTTCACAGCTTTTAACAATTGTTTAGTCCACTTACTAGGTTGATCAGGAAAGGGGTAAAATATCAGTTGGATGATAGTTGTGAGGTCAGTTTCCAAGAATTGAAGAAAAGGTTGTTGCAAGCCCCAATTCTAACTATACCATCTAGTGGAGGCTTTGCCATTAACAGTCACGCTTCTCATATGGGTTGAGGATGTGTTTTAATGCAAAATGCCAAAGCAATTCCATATACCTCCCGATAGTTAAAACCACATGAGACGAATTACTCAACATGATTTGGAACTAGCTGAAAGAGTGTTTGCTGAGTCAAGCGTATAGTTTTGATGACAAAAAAAAGTATCTATAACTTGAGCTTAAGCTAATAAAGTTTTAGGGAAAGTGTTGAGTCAAGTGTGAAGAGAACAAAACTTGCTTATAAGAACTAGCAACATTGCTTTCCAAGAAGTGAAGCAGCACAAACTGAAATATACAAGTCTTACACTAAGGAATCAAAGCAAATGTGTTTAAGGATTAAAATGAACTTGAAGCCAGCTAAAAAAGCAATCCAAACACATCTTAAAATATGCATGTCAAAGGTTTATATATGAATACATAAAAGAGGAGAAGAAAGAAGGCATGGTTCCTCCTTAAGAAATCTTTTCAAAAAGTTTAAAAATCATTTAAAATAAGAAAACTACATTAAGAGAATAACTACTACAATTTCAGAGAATAATTCAAAGGTCTGAAGATGTTGGTATCAAATTAAAAGTTTTCAATAAGTAGCTACAGTATCTGCTACAGTACTTTTCAGTGGTGCTACAGTACTTTTCAAAGCTCTGAAGCACCCATTGCCTAGCTGCTATAGTAACTTTTAGAGTACTGAAATTGCACTTCAAAGTTTTGAAGTACTAATAAGTTCATAATTTATCATATTTTAGTACCTAAATTCACATGTTTTGGATCCTTAACTGACATGATTTCATTGTTTTATAATCACATTTGATTAAATATTGCACTGAATGGAGTCACCTTTTGTTTCAAGCTTAAAAACCGTCAAAAAGGAACTGAAAATTACAAAGGTGTTACCTTGAAGTAATTTTTGGCATAGATGGAGGCTGATTTAGAAAAAGTGTCCAACATGAAAGTTGTGACCCTTCGAACTATCAATCCAACACACCAAAAATCACATAATTTCAATATCGGACGAGAAAGTTATGGTCAAAGTACTGAAACTACTCCGGAGTTTCAAAGACTCTGAAAGAAACATCAAATGTTATGAAAGCCTTTAGCACTCCTACACAGTGATTTCAGAACTTTTGAAATGAACTTCAATTGTTCTAAAAGCATCTCAACTGGCAACATTTCAATCTTCAGAGGTTCTGAAGTGCAATTTTTGCACTTCAGAACCTCTGAAGAAGCTTACAGAGAAATTTACGATCAAGTTCTGGAATTCAAAAGCATGATCAAAAGAGTTTCAGAGAAATCTGAACAATTCAAAAACAAGTTCTGAACTCTTTCAAAGGAACGTCCAAAGGAAGAAAACAAGTTTCAAAAAGTACTTCAAAGGTTTCAGAAGCTATGTTCAAAGTCGTGTATGAGGTCAAATTTCAATAACATTTTTAGAGGTCGGTAATGCACTTCAAACATGGTTTCAAAGGTTTCAAAGAAATTTGAAAAGTCCAAAAGCAAGTGCAAAGAAGTTTAAAGTTTTTCAAAGGTCGTGGATTGTGGACAGAATTTTGGTGTTACGTCTTTCAAAGTCATGATTCAGAGGTTTTGAAAGTATTCAAAGGCACGTTAGAGAAAGAATTCAAGCTTCAAAGTCATGCAAGCTACTCTAAAATCATATATGTGATCAAACTTCAAAAGATAAAAGTATATGTCAGAAGCCCTTTCGGAGAGTCTGAAATGTAGTTAAGAGTGATTTCAAATGAACGAAATTATCAACACCATGCAGGCGCTGTTTCGAAGAGGATCGTGGACAGAAGTTGCGCCCAGGATGTGCGGCAACGCAATTTATTTTTAGAAATCCAGTTTTTAGATATTTCAACTTTTGGAAGCTACCTTTAGAATCCATGATGTGTTCACTTAGGTTTATTTTTAGTAGCTGATTTCTATGGGTAGGTGGTGCTGCAATTTGCGGAGAATTGTACTTAATCCCTACTTCTAGGGTTATAAAAGGAGGGCATCCAGAATATTTCAAGTGAAGGTGGACCTAGCAAGGGAGACTTAGAGAAGGGAACTGCTGTGAAAGGAAGAGAGTGCAACTTGGAGAAAACCAATTCTACATCAATATTCAGTGCTCTCTTAATTCTTTTTCTCTTTTTCTCAATCATATTTAAGACAATGGTTATGAGTTCTTTTAGTTTCATTATAAGCTAAACTTTTTGTTCTAGGGCAACGATGTAACTTGATTATGAATATTCAGTTTTATTAAGTTTAATTCAATTTCATGTTTATTCATTATCTACGTTGAGTGTTTAATTTGAGTTGAATGCTTGTGAAAGTGTGCGCACCCTTTCTACATGATTTGTGATTCAATTTTAGGCTGAGAAGCAATAATTGAATTAGACCATGATTAAATACCATAAGATTGTCATGAGATAGAGGTATCCATGAGGCTTACATAACAACATAAATTTCTTGTTCTTAATGCATCTTGGTTAGTTTAAAATTTTGACAGAAATGTAGAAATTTTGCTAATTGAAATAGATTGTTATTGCTTGAGAAAGATTAATAATTAAAAAAGAGAAATTCGTTATTAACATAGGAATAAATATTGATTGATTAAATTGGGTGAAATTGAATAGGATTAATCCAGTGAAATCAGAAACACTAGATGTCTTAATTCATTAATTCTCTACTTGTCTAGATCTGTATTCTTGTTAATTTACATTAGGTTTACATTTCTTTTCTCTCTTATTTTCATCATTCGATTGTTCAAACAGAATTTACCGTTAGAGCAATTCAGTGCTTAGTAATCATAGTCCTTGTGGGAACAATCTCTACTCTCATTTTATTACTTGTTGATGCCACAAGCAGTAGCGTTAGGAAATTCCGCAACAAGTTTTTGGTGACATTGCCAGAGACTATTATTTTTGTCAATATCGAAACAAATAATTCTAGTTTTGTTTTGAATATTTTCTTTCTTTTAGTTTTATTATTCATTATTGTTTCTATATTTTTTTTACAAGGTAAACAAGACATGGCCACCAATAACTTTCAATGGCCAAGTGAGAGGGTGATGGCAAAGAAACTAGCGAGAGTCTGTAAAGTTGATGTTATTTCTGCTTTGACCGCTCAGATTGCAACTCTGACAAAGCAATGGCACATGGTTTAAAGGGAAGGATAGGTGCTACCTTATAATTTAATGATTCTTGTGATAAGTCATTCTCTTTCATGAATGATGAAATTTTTGTTGAGCACATTATGTTATAATCATACACTTATTCCTCAAGGCGAAATTCTAGATCTCGCTACCTAGTTGGGGTGTTCTGAAGTTTCAACATTCCAAAGTCTGAAATAATGCTTTAGAGGTTTGAAATAACGCGTCAAAGGTATGAAGAACTTCTTGCATTCCAAAGCCACAATGTTAAGAGGTCTAAAAAGTCGTTTTCAAATTGGGCATTCGGAAGAAACGATGTTTAAAGGTTTGAAAACTTGCTATCAAATTGAAGATCTTACTGCATTCCAAAGTCACAACATTCAAAGGATCGAAATAAAATTTCAGCGGAAGAACTTTCTCTTTCTTTGAGCATTCCGAAGCTTTATCTTTCACAAGTCTGAAATAATGCTTCAGAGGCATGAAGAACTCGTTGCTTTCCAAAGTCATAACATTCAGAGGATCGAAATGACATTTTAGAGGAAGAACTTTCTGCTCCTTTGAGGAATCTGAAGTTATAACATTCATAAGTCCGTAATGATGTTTCAAAGGTATGAAACAACCTTTCAAAGGGAGAACTTTCTGTTTATTAAAAGCATTATGAAGCCACGATGATTCAAAGGTCTGAAGTTATCTTTCAGAGCTCTAAAGGACTCTCCACCTATATGGACGTTTCAAAATCATGACCTTCAGAGTTCTGAAGTTATTTTTAAGAGTTTTGAAGAACTCGCTGCCCATTTGAACATTGCAAGGTCATGAGGTTTAGAGTTTTGAAATGAGTTTACAGAGGTCTAAAGAGAGTGCATAACGGTCAAAAATTCAAACATTCCCTTGCATTAAATGAGCGTCACCTACCCCAATAGCTAGATTTTGAAGCCAAACTATAAAGGGAGTCAATATGGGATATTCCAAAAGTCATTGCAAGAATTAAGGATTTAACCTTAATCTACCAAAGCAACTAAAGCATTCAAGCCTTCCAGCCCTAAAATCTACGAAGTTCTTCATTAAAGGCATTCTCCTACTTCTTAGGAAGCTACTACTGCATTCAAAGGCGTATTAATTTTAAAAATCTTCCCCTACGCCATTAAGAATCACTCTTTAAAAGTGTACCATTGTACTTTCCTGTTTACATTTGTTTATTACCTTGAGTTGGTGTTGGAGGCCATACTCAATAAGAGCGAGCTTAATTGTTGAAGTGTCTTATATTTAACTTATTAAACTATATTTACGCGCCCTTAGAGCTGAAATCAAGAAAAATGTGATTGCACTAGGTTGTAAGTTCTGTTGAGATAGTGGAACGCGAAACACTAAGGAAAGTCTTTGAAGAATGGAATAGAGAAGGTATTTCAAACCATTAGAAAAAATTCTATCTACTATGTGATTATTGCATTATTTACTTCATTAAACTGAGAAGAGGGTTTTTAATCCATAAAGTGGGGGCTTTCATAGAAATTTTATAACCCAATTCATCCTTACCCTCCTGAGTTTAACCTTGCCTATGGGACCAATAATGTTTGCATTGAATATTTGGCAATACTACTTATATGGGGAGCAATGTGAGATCTATACGGACTATAAGAGCCTCAAATACATATTTACATAAAAGGAGCTAAATCTGAGGCAATGTTGATGGTTAGAACTACTAAAAGACTAATATCACCATTCATTATTGTCTGAGCAAGAAAAATATAGTGGCAGATGCACTTACTAGAAAGTTAGAGAACTTTAAGGCCACAATGATTACAAAAGAGCAACAATTGATCGATGACATGCAAAAATTGGATCTGAATGTATGCCCTGAAGGAGTGGCGAGCTGATTGTTCCAATTGCAAATTAAATGCATGCTAATAGAGCAGATAAAAGCAAGGCAAAACACAAATAAGTGAATTCAGAAGATAAAGCAAAAATAGCATAAGTAAATACGTAGTTCGTTGTAGATGAGAAAGGGTTAGTTCATTTCAAAGGCAGATTATGTGTACCTCGCATCCTCGAATTAAAAGAGCAGATTTTAAAAGAGGCTCATTGTTTAGCATATGCAATGCATCCAAGTAGTACAAGGATGTATCGCGATTTAAGAAATAACTTCTAGTGCAATGGCATGAAAAAGACGATATCACGGTACATGGCCTAACCTACCACCAGGTCAAAGCCGAACACTAGAAGCCAGCAAGGCCTCTTCAAAGATTAGAAATCCCAATGTGAAAGTGGGATGAAATCACTATAGCATTCATTGAAGAATTATTTAAATTAGCTAATGGAAACAATTCCATTCAAGTAATTGTTGATAGATTAACTAAGGTAACTCATTTCATCCCAATTAAATCTAGTTACTCAGTAGAAAAGTTGCCAAAAATTTATTACAAGGAGATTGTTAGATTGCATGGGATACCTGAGTCAATTATATCATATAGGAATTCGATATTTAATTGAAAATTTTGGGAAAGGATGCATGAGATCATGGGCACTAGATTGAAGCTTAGCACTACATTTCACTCTCAAATAGATGGGTAAAAACTGAAAGACTGAACCAGGTTGCAGAAGATATGCTAAAAATATGTGTACTCAATTTTATAGTTGACTAGGAGAATTATAGTTGACTAGGAGAAGTATTTGCCACTCATTGAGTTTGCTTTTAATAATAGCCACAATGCCAGCATTCAAATGGCTCCATATGAAGCTTTATATGGAAGAAGGGTGTAGGATGCCATTGACCCGAGATGAAGTTGGTGGGAGAAGATTGATTGAGCTTGATATGGTGCATTAAGCAATAAAAAAGGTGAGAATTATTAAGGAAAAGATTACTAACTCAAAGCTGTTAGAAAAGCCATGGAGATCGAAGACAACATGCATTAGAATTTGAGGTTTGAGACAAGGTATTTGTTAAAGTATCACCGGTGGAGGGCATGATGTGGTTAAGGAAAATAAGAAAGTTAAGCCGCATATATATTCACCCTTTTGAGATCTTAGAAAGGATTGGAGTAGTAGCATATAATGTTGAAACTAGGTGTGTAGTTTTGATGACAACAAAACTTACAAATGATTTAAACTTAAGCTAATGAAGTTTTGCTAAGATTTTAAGTTATAGAAGAGACAAAAGGGGCTACATAAGTCTATCGGGGCCACTGGAACAATGTTCTGAAGTCTTGGACCATCAAAGGAGAGCCCAAGGGGTAGCACTCACTGCATTGCTGGGTGATTCAAGTCACAATGTCCAAAGGTTTATAGACTCTACAAAAGTCTATAGAGCTCTCTATAAAAACCATATTCTACAAAAGCGTGGACAAAGGAGATCACAAAGTTCTTGAGAGGCCACAATTGTCTATAGAGTTTTTCAAAAAAGGAGTAATTACATCTACAAAAGTTTGTAGCTGTAATGGTCAATAAACTGATGTGACGTTTCATAACAGATAGATCTCAAACAATTCTCTTTCAAACATTAAAAAACCTCAAAACTTATAAATAAAAGTTTCATTGAAGAAAAAGGAGATTCTTGAAGATTCTAAGAGTTAAACACAAATCAATCATAAGAAACCCCAATCAAGTCTCCAAATGCATTCATTCCAAGGCGCTCCACTTTCCAAGAGCTTAAAGCTACATCACATCAATCTCAAGAGGAGCTCGAAGCACCATAAAGTTATCGTTTATTGTTTACATTTGAGCTTATAATTTATACAACTAAGCCTAGTAAGAGGCATTACATTGTATAATCTTTATTTAGGTTTTTGAGTCTTCTACTACAAAAAAAGGGGTCTTTTGCTACAAAAAATGAGGGTGTAAAGAGTTTATTGATTAGCTCGGAGAAACCGACAATGTAGAGTTCCTGATAAGCTTGGAGAAACCAAGTGGTGTATGAGTTCTTGGTGATCTCTGGAAACCAAGGAAAGTGTGATTCCACATCTGGTTAGTGGAACCTAAAGGTAGAGATACTTTAGATAGTGGGGTAGGTGCCAAGGGTGCCCCGAATCACTATAATCCTTGTGTATTTATTGTTTTGTGTACTTGTGTGCTTCCACTGTTATTCTTCTTTTACACTTGCACATCCATTTCATTTTCAATCTAACTTGGTTTCGTGTTTTGCTCTACACCCTATTTTGGAACAGATAATTAGCATTAAATTCAGTCTCAACATATAAAATTGCACGACCGCCTTCCTTTGTTGATGTTCATAATGTGTTCCATGTTTTCATGTTGAGTATGTACGTGCCAGATCCATCTAATGTGTTATCAATAAATAAGCTTCCGATTCGTGATAGTCTAATATATAAAGAAGACCTGTTGTGAATATTAGATTATCAAGAAGAATACTTAAAACCAGGAATAATTATTTTAAAGTTCAATAGAGCAACTACTCAAAGTCAAATGCAAGTTAGGAACCAAAAAGTGAAATGAGGGAGAATTACCCTCACCTTTTCAGCTATGCAAACCCAATTCTAGGGACGAAACTTATTTTAAGGGGAGGAGAATGTAATACCCATGGTAGTTTAGCTGTCAATTTCATGTAAAACATGAAAATGAAATTTTCATTTATTAAAGGTGATGGCATAAAAATTGTAAAAAATCACATTTACTAGACTATGACTAAAGGAAGGCAATCCAAAAATTAGGATTAGATTAATATTTTAAGTGCTTCACAATAGGTAGGATAGGTCGAAAGCTTAATTGCAAAGTTAATATGTGATTTTAAGTAATTAATAAGGTATTAAGGTCGAATACCATGATTAAAAAGTCTAAAGTCAACTAATTATGAGAAATTAAGTCAAATCAAATCAAATCTCTACTAAGGTACAACAATAAATGAGAATAGTAGCAAGAAAAGTAACACAAGTACATGCGACCCTATCTAAATAATCAAAAAGATATTATAATCAATGAAATATATTTCTCATCATGAGAATTAAGTATAAAAAATCTATTATCCAAATAAAAAATCTCAAGAAATCTAAAAAAGAAAGAATATAAATAAGTGGTAAATAGTAAAGTTAGGTACACTTGAATAGTTAAGAGATACAATTTATTTATGGAATTGTACTTGAGGTCATTAATTCTTAGCTATTAAAATATTACTTCATAAAGGTAAATATAAGGAGGGTTAAATGAGGCTCTCATACCCCCATCAAACATGAGTGAAAAGAGACAGACAGAGAGAGAGAAAAGAGAGGAAAAGAGAAGGAAGAAAGCAGATTGGATCTTAAGAAATTGATCTTCAAGAAGGTGAGCATGTCAATGTTTGAATAATTATTATTACTAAGAATATGAAAGAGTGATCTTGATGAGGTTTTGGTGGTCCACAGCCATGATTTTGATAAAGACAGTTTTTAGGAAACATCGTTCACCATCCAATTGTTTCAATTCTCAGCTGTGTATCATGGATCAAAACAAAAAGGAAGACAGCAAAAAATACATGGATGGACTCATGATTTTGGGCCTCACTCTTGACCAGCATGATTTGGAACCAAAGAACCTAAGTGGGCCCCACTTTCATGCTAAACTACATGGCGAAACATGTTTTCCATGTGTAATCAATGTCTTTGCAACATTTTTAGGTCCTTAAATCCCATATCTAGAGGTATAACTAACAGTTCAAAACTTTATACTATATAGTTGAAGTAGTATATTAAATAACCCAAATTTTTTAGAACCAACCGATTATGGATGATAGCCTATCAACAGCTGTAATCACAATATGTTCAGAAAACAGAAAAAAATGGACAACTTGGTGACCTCCCACCATTTTTTTATCAGATCAGACGCTTAAATGATCAGATTAACTTAAAAATTTTATGGACTATAAAGAAATAAATGTACTAGTATGTAGATGGTTTATGTAGGAAAGATTGGACAAAAATGATAAAAAAAAAAAAAAGGTCACACCAAGGTTCTAGCAACTCACTCCCAAGCTGGCAAAGAATTTTTCAAACTTTGGAATTAATGAGCTAGATCTCTTGATTGGATGATGGATTGAGCTAATAATTTATGTGGAAATCCTAAAGTAGCTATATTAATTTATCAACTTCAGTGGAAGACTTCACAAATGGAGAAAGGCCTTTGGGGTTTCCTTAGCCTTGCAGATATAAGAAGTTTATCAAAAACTTTGGGATCATAGCAGGCCCTCGTACCTTACTGCTAAAAAAGAACATGTTTTCATGGTCCAGCAAAGTCCAAGGTGGCATTGAAACTCCTCTCCTCTGTTTACTAGATTTTTACAAACCATTCATATTAGAATGCGATGCCTCTGAAACTAGCTTAGGTGTGCTCATGCAAGACGGCAATCCTCTCAACCAAAATACAAGGAAGCCCACTTACGAGAAGGAACTTATGGCAACAGTGTTAGCAACCAAGCATTGGATTTCATACCTCTTTGGCCACGGTTTGTGATAAGAAAAGATCATGATAGTCTCAAATGCATACTTGACCAAAGAATTAGTTTTCAAGAACAAAAAAAAATAGTTTTCCAAATTAATGGGTTTTGACTATACAGTTGAATACAAAAGGGGTTTTTGCTCCATCTCATTACAAAAACTACAATAGCAACTACGAATTAAAATATCTAGACATCAATAAATACAATGGATCTTAAATATATTAATGTGCATTTATATTTGTTATATTCATTTTAGAATTTTATTATTGATGTCAAATATTTTTCTTCTTATTAATTTATCTTTATTTTAGCAACAAAGTTAGAGAATACTAGCAATATATCTCAGCAATAAAGGCAATTTATTTCTATTTAATCTCATGAATATACCAATATTTATATGGTAATTGCCAATTTAGTCATGTGCAACATAGACTAAGAACATCATTAATTGCCAATTCAAGTAAAAAAAATACTAGAAAGTAAGAGAAAAGCCAAAAAGAAGCATAATTATACATCGTTAGAAAAGATACGAAATACTTGGGTTTACTGAGGAATGAATTCAAAATTGACATGAATAGTGCAATAAGATCTATGTAAATGGCCCTATATAGGTTAGAAAAAGCATATAATGATTATGACACATAATTGTAGAAAAATAAAAATAAATTTAAAAAGAAAAAGAAAAAATGTTACATATACACTACTTCGTCAATAATGCATAGTATGAAGGTATAATGAGTTGTTTACGTGTTTATTGACATATTATAACATATATATGCACTCTTAATGTTAAAATCATAAAAAAGAAGCATTTTAAGAACTCCATTGATCTCCAATAGCATTCCACTGGCCTAGTTAACATCACGTGCTAAGTAAAGAGTCATAATGTGCAAGTTCCCAAATAGACAAAGAATTAGACAATCTGGAGACCAAAGAATAAAACCTTAAAAAACACAACATTATTTAAATGTTAAAAGCAATGAGAAAGATAAAATCTTTAGACAAACATTAATATCATGATCTCAATTGCATGGGTCAGACATTATGGGTGTCGATGAGGTCCAATGCAATGATCTTTTAACAGCAAGTGTAAAGATCTTTCAATAGTGTGAAAAGTTGGGAGACGACAAATTGTAATGTATGATTTAAAACAAGATGCATAAGTTAAAATTTATTGTGCAATGAATTGAGAAATAGCCCCATTTAAAAGATTTTTAAGAATCACAAATTCATCAGAACCAATCCAAACTTAAACAAGAAAATGATCTTGTGCTTAGAATCATAAATCATGGATCAAATTGTAAACCATAGGATTCAAACTAAGGAATCATAAAATACAATTAAATGAGGATCAAAAGTGGGATTCAAATCATTTTATGTAGCATTTAACCAAAATATTAAGTCGCAATGGTTTGACAACTATTATGACCACAAGGCACCTCATAATTGAACTTACGATCTATATGGAAGTGGGTAAGAAACCAATGGAAGCAATCTCTTCTTAGGTAGCGAAAAGCATCCTGCATATTCAAGTCAACCATGATTGAATCCATCTTAAATTGTTCAACTTGAATATATTAGCACAAGTGAAAAAAAAAAAAGAGAGATTGGATAATTTACCACTCGAAATGGTGTTCCTGGTATGCAACACCATGGAGGTATATCTCTGAGTCTTCCACTATGAATACAGAATCCAGATGTAGCCCTCTTTCGGCCAGAATCACAAGTACTTCTTTCTATCCTTTGCTGCATAAGAAGTGCCCCATTGTCTATGTTCCTATGAACAGCAGGACCTTGAAAGAACTCTGTAATTAACTTATTTCCAGGTAAGCAGGGATTCTTGTTCTCTTTGTTTGCAGTTTTAAATGCATATGTGTTTGATTCATGCCCATGCATATTTCTTTTAATTTCGTTAAGTGCATGAACAATCTTCCTCCTTGGACCAAGTGCAGTGATGCCTATACCAACAAGGTCCTGCGGCATAAATGAATAACTGGCTTTAGGTTAGTTAGACACAGGAGAAAGTCCAAAAAGACATGATACAACTGATTCCTGCTTTATAGCTCTATGAAATGCCAACACCAGATACAGTTTGGAGATATGCTCCAGAATGGAAACTTTACCTGATGGGATGTCAAGTAGATGAACAATTCCAGAAGTTACAATGATTTTTCAAGCCTGAAAATTGAATGCAGATTAGAAGCGAAGGATTAATATTCTGTGGGAAACAAAAGTCACCAACTTGTGGATGCACGGCTTGGCTTTGAAGTTGCACTTGGAAAAGCTGAGCCAAAGCGAGTTGTATTTATCGCACTTTTAGTACATGGAGTTAACATGTTCCTTAATGAAGTCTGATCCATTAATATTATTTCTAATATTACCACGACTTCCTATATTAACTACATAAGTAAAAGAAGCACTAAACCTTTTATTTTCTCATCATGAATCTTATGTAATTATTTTATTTACCAATTTTCTTAATTTTAATTTACTATTTTGTTTTTTATTAAATTCATAAATTTGATTAGCACCATAGATATTTGAAATAATCTTGGACTATATTTATGGTTAAATCATAATTTTAAATAATATGTATTAAATTCTCATAGTTTACAAGCTAAATCAAATTCATTAATTTTTTTTATATATAAATAATAGTACTGTTGAAATTTAAAAAATTTAGTATAATATAATAGTTACATATTCATCAAGAGAAAATAGAGGTTTTAAATCTTTTACCTATATAATTAATAGATGATGCTAAAAAAAATTATTATTTTATAAATATATTATGGCTTCATTTGTTAACAAGGAAAAGAGAGTGGAAAAGTTTTTCTATCATTTTCCATCTCTTTTTCCACACCTTTTAATATAATTTAATATCTTAACTACCTAATAACCCTACTTTTTCCTCATTATTACCTATATTTCCAATCACTATTTCTGATCTTTTCATAAAAAAAGTCTACCTATTTTGTTTTTATTTACTTTATTTCTAATGATTAACCACTATCACATTACCTCATTTCCTATCTTTTCCCTCAGTTTTCCATATTCCTTTTTTTCTACCTCTCTTCTTCATTTCCAAACGAACCTTATATATATAAAATAATAAAAATAATTAACAGATTCAATTTGACTGTCAAAAATGTTAACTCTATGCATTAACATATAATGCATGTAATTTGTTGCAACTAAGCCTCCCCCAATCCAACTTCAAAGGCAAAGACACATCCATAAGTCAGTTACTTTTGCTTCTGCTGGGACAGTAAACCTTTGCTTCGAATCCCCTTCTCTGAATATTTGAGTCATTTGACATTTACAAACAAATGCAGATGGCTTTTTCACGTTTGTATTAATTTTCCTATTTTTTTTCTGAAAGTGGATGGATGACTCAGTTACTTTGTATTAGAATATCAAGAGTTGACATACCAAATTAAGGGCTACACCATCATACACAATTACCACCATAGGAAATGCAGTGTTTTGATTTGCAGTTCATGGAATTTTATGACATGTAATAGACTCATAATATCATTGCCTTAATTAAAGAGACTAGCTACTCATGTGGGCAAAACATGAAATTTATACCAGCAAGTGCAACCATCTGGATAGCAGAGCGTATTAATTAACATAGCAAACCTCTTCTGATAGCCATTGTAGGGTTTCCCAATCAATCTCCTCCTTAATGAAAGCTTCCTCGTATTTGGATAAGCCCAAATTACGTAGCCATTCAAGGACAGGGGTTACATCAACCACTTGTTGCTGCGGAGAATCAAGCTCCATGTTGTCACTTTGAATAATTATCTGCAATAAAATGCATTTTTCAGCAGCCATTATCAAAATATCAAATTGTATTCTAGGCACTAACAAGTTTCATTAATATAGTTGATACCTATGGGCTACTGAATTTTGCATGGATAGAGGATAGATATAAAAGGTTACCATGTCCATCAGTAGCATTAATTGCACCAGAAAACACTGAAAATTGAAAGCTTCAAAATTTCACATATATGCAATTCTTTACCCATTATAAAGCAATTTGAGTTTCATAAGAATAGCTGAACCTTATTGTGGTTACAGAGTTGATTTGGAGAGAAAATGGTCATGAAAAGTGTATCATACTTCTTTTTCTTGAAAGGCTAGTTCTATCCTCTCAAGCAGTCAATAAGATGCACTTCAGTGGCATATGCTGCATGCTTTTCCATGGATCTGTTTGAATTGATATAAAAAAATTTCTACAGAGGTAATGGGAGATGATACCAACAAAAATAAAAATGACATCAGTGCAGTAATAAATAAAGGCAAGATATATGAGTTTTTTTTTTTTGAAATATATAGGGCAAGGAGTGGGAAAGTAAAATTGGCTAGGGTAAGCAAATATCAAGACAAATGAATCAGGAAAAAAAAAATTCCTCTCCCTTTATCTCCCTGAACAGGCCAGTAGCATGTTTGAGGTGGGCATACACTAACATGCTTCCAGCCCAAAGCATGCACTGAGACACACTGCATGGAATGACTATAAATCAAATTGTATGTCTTCCCATGATTGGCTCTTACAATATGGATAGCATTTTTCTCTGTTTCGTTCTCTTATTTTCCATTTCTTTCTCTGCTCTTTTTGTTTCCCTCTTTCCCTCCCTTGGATATGTGGATTACTACTATGGATATGTTTTTGAAGAGAGCACAAGTAATTGGAATTTCCCAAAAAATAAATAGATAAATATCCTGAAATGAAGAAGGATATTTTTCTGTTGGAATAGATGGACCACTTTTCAGGGCAACTTGCAATAGAAGCATGCAGTCGCCCAGAACTGACATGGGTCACAGGCCTCAGACACACTACTAGCTATCAGTTTTTGACAGGCTCACATGTTTTTGTAAGCATCCATTAGACATAACTGCTTGGTTTAGTATAGGCAACTATGTGAGGAGTGGCAGTTACATCTGTGGATTTAAATACAAGTAATGAGGCACACATTTTCCTGAGGATAATAAGATCACCAAGTTTCATGTAGCGTTGCACGTTTTGACACTTGCGTTACAAAGGATTAAGGGCTGAAGATCAAACTTCAATAGAAGAAAAAGGGAAGCCCCAAAAAGAATCTGGGGAGCACGAGATTATGGGGGGAAAAGTGACTCGTGCATATTATGCCATAGGATGGCCCAATTCTATAGAATGGTGATGTCGAACTCAATATGTAGCTTGCCATCTTATGTCTTTATTTTCCAAACCAAGATGAGGCCAATTTGACTATTCTATGGCTGAGTTATTCAATAGCAGCCTCATTTCTTATCCTTTTTGCATTGAGCCTAAATCAACACTACAATTTTGATAGGATCAGAGACTCAGGAGCAGAAACAGGTCCCAACCCCAGTCACAAGGGAGTGGGATCCAAAACCAGCAGCAAGGGTGCTATTCATTAACACGAGGAGTATGTGCTTAGGCCTTATCCATGGCCGAGACCTAAACAGTTGGCAAATTAATTCATGCAAGAGAGAAGTTGCCTGGAAGATGCTGGCATGATGGTATGTCAGATAATTAGTTCGAAAAGCTAGGTTGTTAGTAATGATTGTAATAATGCCAGCATCGCATCTGAAGTAGTTAGCCAGTCATCTTCTTCATTATCAAGTTTCGTTATCTTCTTTGTAATCGAAGAATATTCCTTAGCTAAAAAACCCATTACCAAGAGTTACAGCAGAGCTGGATGTCACTAGGGTTCATATCATTGGTAGCAGAACCTGGGAACTTTGTTCAGCTACAATCTCAAGTGTAGTTATCTTTTCCTAATCTTACATCTTCATTAGGATTTTTCATGGCGAGAGGGAACAGATCTCAAGATTAAAGGATTGGGAGATTGGAGCAGGATTTCTATGAAATTCAGCGAAATGTACATCAATCCCTGGAGCTCCATCAGAATAACATTAGCCAACAGGATGCATTTGAGCAATGCATGAATGGATATATGGATAGGTTGTAGCAGACCACTGATTCCTTATCCCAGTAAGTAAATTCTCAAGGGGGCAGAAATCCGAATGGGAATGGTTGGAAGGGGAGCTTGGGAAGCAGAGAGTAGTGTGGTCAATGAGGCATCTCATGAAAACACCAGGTAAAATAGTCAAGTGAGATTGGACTTTCCCTCTTTTTCAAATGGTGAACCAAGATACTGGATTTTCAGGGTCGAACAATGTTTTAAAATGTACAGCATCCCTGAAAATGCAAAGGTTAAGATGGCTTCTTGTCAATTAGAAGGGGAAGCAACTGACTGGTTTCAATAGTTGAAACAGAATACTGTCAATCTAACTTGGAGTGAATTCAAGAGGTTGATGAGGATGAGGTTTAGTTGATCTATGCATGGCAATGTCCATGAAGAGTTATCTAAAATCAGACAAATAGACAGTTTGCAAGATTATCTTCAAGAGTTTGAAAGATTATCAAATCAATCTCAAAACTGGTCAGAGGAGGCTTTAATGGGAAGTATTCTTGGGATTTAAAGAGAACATCCTATCTCAGATGAGAATGGTAGAACCAAAAACAGTGGAGGAGGCTGTGGAATAGGATACTAAGATAGATGAAAAGTTGAGGTTATGGAGACATTGACAAGACAATCTGGGACCCGGAATGCATAGATATCAGAAGCAGGAATACAAGAACAAAGGAAAAGGTGAAATGAAGGTACTGATCGGATGAGAAAATCTGTGCCAGTTAAGAAGATATCACGGAATGAAATTCAGAATAAGAAACTAAAGGCTTATGTTTCAGTTGTGGAGAGCCATGTACTATTGACCATCATTGTCAGAACAAACAATTGTTCATCCTGCAGCCAACAAATGAAGACTGTAGGACAATTAAGGAGGGGAATGATGAAACAAAGGGGATCCAACAAGATGACAATCAGATACAGCAAATGAAGATTTCCTTACATGCATTGGGAAGAACCACTCATGTGCAATTCATGAGAGTCAAGAGCAACAGGAATGGCAAAATGGCAGTAATGCTCATTGATAGTGGCAGTTCTCATAACTTTGTGAGTGCCAAAGCATTTTAGAAATTGAGATGTGCAATTCAACCTTACCTTTCCTTCTCAGTTTTAGTAACAGCTAGACCATTGTTCTAATTATTGATAATTTTATCAAAGATATTATCTTTCCATGGCCTAATCAATAACATAACCCTAATAAAATTGAAATTATCGTCTGCTTACTGGATGTATTGATAATATTGTGATAAATTCAATTTATCACAAGATATTATTAATAAGATCATTTATGGGAGATGATATTGTCAGTAAAAAGTGTCATTCAGATGCTGTGAGCTCCAAAAACATTCCCACCCACCCCCTGTTTTTCTGTGAAATCCTATTCCATGCATAGAACTTCTAATTTCAAAGAGTCCATTTGAGTTTAGAACGAAAAAGACTCCATTTTGAAGATCAAATCTTCATTTTCTTATGCTGGAAGTGAGATGCTATCAACTTGAAAAAGGTATGATTTCATCTTTATTTTTTGGTTTTTTACACTCAAAATCACTTGTTTATGTGTTTAAGCACTGTTTTACATGAATTTTTAAGTAACATGCATTGACAGATTTAGGGATTTAATATTAGGTTTTGGAGAAGAACCCTCGATTTGGGGAATTTACCCACCGTTTGATTAAACCAGATTTGTAGGATTTTGTGGTTGATAATAAAATCAAAATCATTGATCTATGCAAAATAAATAAATTTCATCAAAGATTTTTATTTTTAATTTTTTTTAAAGAATTTTGGGGGAAAAGTCTAAATCGATATTTAGCTTCAAATAGGTCATTACAAAGCTCCAAATCATTGAAAAAAGAAAATGATCACATGCTTTTAGCAATGCATTACATGTAAATAGATTTTGGATTTTTTAATTATTAAATAGTTTTAATTAATTATATATTAAAATAAACTAATAATTTAAAAAAAAATTATATGAGATAAATCTAAATGGAATATAAACAATATTAATACTTAATATCATATTCTTTTCTTGTAATGATTTACTCTCCTTCCATCTCCATAGATGCATTTCTCATATATGTTTCCATTATTCATTTAATGGTGGCTTTTTTAGTATAGTTTTTTGCTTAAATTGTGCATTTATATTTATTATGATTTATTACAAAATTTCATAACAAATCTCTCATTTTTTTATTTTTTCTATTTTTCCGATAAAGTTCTCAAAAAACAATAATATTGCTAATAAAAAACAATAATATCTCTTTTCTGGACCACGATAAAAGGTATTGATCGATAATAGGAACAATAATCTAGACATCCAAGGATACAAAATTTCGTACAGATCTGCATCCCATTCCTTTGTATTGATTTGATGTTGTACTTGGTGTTCAATGGTTGCAAGAACTTGGGCCGATACTTTACGACTAGTCAAGGTTAACATGGACATTCAAGTTCAGGGAGAATAGTGACATTTGCAAGGTCTGCAGCAGCATGAACTGCAATCTGCTCCAATAAGTCAATTGTGCAAGCTAACCAATCATGATCCAAGTTACTTACTATTGCAGTCAGAAATAGGTTAAACAAAATGCTCCAATGAACTCCAAAATCAAGAGGTCAAAGCTGCAATTTGAGAGCATCTTCACTGAACCCAAGCAATTACCTCCTAGGCGAGTTTAGGATTACGCAATTGTTTTGAAACCAGGCATTGAGCTCCCAAATGTTAGGCCTTAAGTCTGAAGGTAGAAATTGAAAGACAAGTGCAAAAACTACTGGATAGAGGGCGGATAAGGCACAGTTGCTCTCCCTTTTCTTCTCTTGTTATCCTAAAGAAGAATCTAGAATGTTATGTGTAGATTATAGAGCTCTTAACATGTCAACAGTCAAGGACCGCTTTCCCATTCCCATCATAGATGAGCTACATGGAGCAGCTATGTTTTTAAGTGGACCTAAGGGTGGGTTATCATCAAATTTGAATGCAAGAAGAGGACGTTCATGTGATGGCATTTTGTACTAATCTTGACATTTTATGTACCTAGTGATGCCTTTTGGCCTTTCCAATGCACCTTCTACCTTTCAAACCATCATGAATCAGGTGCTTTCATCATTCCTACTCAATTTTTCACTTGTGTTTTTCTATGACATTTTGGTTTACAACCCAAACTGGTCCTCGCATATGATTCACCTTTAGAAGGTGTTTGAGTTGCTAAAAAATCATTCACTGTATGCTAATCAGAAGAAATGCCAATTCAGTCATTCCACTTTAGTGTACTTGGGGCATGTGATTTCTTCTAATGGGGTATTAACAGATCCAAGTGATCTTAAAGTGGCCTGTACCAATGACCATTACGGATTTACGAGCATTCCTTAGACTGAGAGGGTACTACGGAAAACTTATCAAACATTATGGCAACATAGCTGCCCCTTTATACAATCTTCTCAAGAAGTAAGCTTTCCAATAGACTGAAAATGCTCAACAAGCTTTACCACACTCAAGTAGGTACTTTCAAGTAATTCACTGCAGACACTTCCTAATTTCTCTCAACCATTTACAATTGAGCGTGATGCTTCTGATGTGGGCATAGGTGCAATTCTAATGCAAGACAAGCATCCCATAGCTTATTTCAGCAAGCACTTCTCTGCAAAAAATCAAACAGCTTCCACTAACAAGGAGTTGATTGTCATGGCATTAGCTGTCAAAAAGTGGCATTGTTACTTGCTAGGCACATCATTTACCACCAAAACAGACCATGATAAACTCAAGCACTTCACAGATCAATGTCTGTTACATCCTGGGCAGCAGAAATGGCTTCCCAAGTCTGTTAACTCCTGAGTGGCAGAAATGGCTTTCCAAGTTACTAGGCTCCAATTATATTATAAATACAGACAAGGTACCACTAATGCTTTAGTTGATGGGTTATCTTGGCAAGCTGAAATTCAGCTACTGTTACTCTCCTTATTTGGCTGTCCACTTGCACACCAATTGTGAAAAAGAAACTCAAGATTCTATTATCCAAATGATTCTCCAAATTATTTTCCTTGTTTGCATGTACAGGGCCGACTCTTATTTTATGAAGGACATATTGTGTTAAGTGCTAACAGTCCTATTCCAGCCCTTCTGCAATTTTGATGCCACTCAAGCATCCTTCATATATACAAGAAGATCAACTCTTACTATTATTGGAGAAGTACTAAGACTCAATCAAACATTAAATAGCCAATTACCACATCTGTCAAAGAATGAAATACGATACCCAAAAACCTTCTGGCTTGTTACAGCCCTTACGCATACCTTATCACATGTGGCAACAAGAATTCATGGATTTCATAGAAGGCCTTCCTCTTTCTCAGTGTAAGATTGTCATCTTAGTGGAAGTTGATCAATTATCAAAATACAGTCATTTTAATCCCTTAGGTCACCCATTTACAGTGGCACAAGTGGCTCATTGTTTTCTCCATGAAGTCATCAAATTATGTGGCCTTCCACCTAAATATCATTTCCGATAGGGATACAGTTTTTTGGAGTGCATTTAGAAAGGAGCTCTTTTGATTGCGGGGAACCACATTAAGCCTCAGTACTGCATATCACCTTCAATCAGATGGTCAAACTGAAGTGGTTAATCAATTTTTTGAAACCTTCCTTTGCAGTTTGCTCATGACAAACCCAGACAATGGGTCTATTGGCTTCAGCCCAAATTACACCATTTTAACCACCCCTCTCGTTCCACTGGAAGATATTAGAACTGATACCAAACAATAACCAAGTGCAGACAATAGCTACAGTGTAATAAATAAAACAAAGAGAAGTAGAATCAAAAATTTACCTTTGAAATTTCATCTCTGTCAAGACAGTCATTCGTGTGGAGCTGACGAGACTCCTCACTCAAATCTGAAATATCAGCACCACACAGTGGACAATCAACGGAAACACCTACCACTGAATTATCAACAATATTATCTACTTGCATATAAACATCCCCACCAGAATTTTCTTCCTCACACACTTCTGACTCTGAGCACAGGTTCATTAGCTCATTCAATTGTGTACCTGGTTCACATTCCCCAAAATCCTCCTCGTCCAATCTAGCATTCTCAAATTTGGTTCCAAGCAACATTGATTCAATTGAATTCAAACAGTAGTCACTTTTCTCTTTAAATCCCTCCACCACATTGCATACTACCGAAGCTCCATAATCCAAATTTGGCTTTCTCATAATTTCCCAACCCTGGCTTCCACACTGGTTGCCCACCTTCAGTTTCGTCAACCGTGTTCCATTTTCAACTGCATAACTGCATATCGTCCTTGACTCCAATGCTCCTGATTTGTACAAATACGAAAGCGGTTCATTTCCCCATCCAATCTCCATTTCCTTATTGGGTTCAATAGAGATTCTGGAATCCACAACATGGTCTTCCTGTGTTCCCAAGACGGGACAGTTCTCTTTACCAACAGACAGAGATGGCTTCAACTTCTGCTGCGATCCTGCAGCATTTAGCGGTCTCAGATGCTGCGATCTCGGAAAATCTGCTGGTTTGTGTCTATCCGCACACGACTCGCTTGAAATTCTAGAATCAAGCACTCTAGATTTAGCACGTTGCGGGATTTTGGGATTCTCCTTCCTGCCGTTTCTTGCCGTCTTTGGTTTCTTCAGCCGTCCCACAGAGCTAGAGAGTTTAAAATCATGTGAAGGTGTATTCTGAAGGGAGGAGAAGATGAGGTTTTGGGTGAGAGAGATGGCTTGGCTAGGGTTCTGGAAATCGTCATCGGACGAATCGCCAGACATCGCTACGCTAACCGCACCGTATCAGGCTGAACTGGATCCCGATGGTTGGGGCATTTTAACGATATTTTGGTCATTTAATGTTGGGATTTTCCGCCCCGTAATTATAGGGTTTTCGGGTTTTTTTTTAAAATTTTTCGTGAATGGATTTGAACTTTGGAGCATTTGAAATGAAGAAAATGGAGGGACGAGAGAAAATGACCTACCTGGCCCAACAATCTAGGCAGAGTAGGCCTAGAAAACCGAGGCTGAGCCAACATGCAAAATACCAACTAATCCATTTGTCATCAAGGGAAAAATGATTGCCGTCGCAGAGTCGGTCTGCTAGTCAGGAATATTTATTTTTAATATACTGTTTATTGGACCTTAGAGATGTTTACTGGACCAACCAGACGCATTGAGGGCGTGGCTTTGGTGAAAACTGTATACCACCTTTGCAGGGATCCAAAATCATGAAAAAGGTCAAGAATGCTAATAAAAATGCATTCAATCTAGTAGAATATTTTAAATTTTATTTAGTTTCTTATTATTAAAAATTCATATGTTTGAATAGACAAAATCAACGGTAATCTTAGTGGATTTTTCAAAAGTTGAAAATTAGTTTTGAAAATAAGTGACATATCTTGCTTTATATTTACTATCTAAATCATTAAATATATTTTTTTAACTATATAGAGGGACAAAAATAATTTCTAATAGAAAAAGTGGACTCTAAAATCATTTTCCTAATCATTAAAAATTTTCATAATTTATATTTGGTGTGGCCTACTCTAATATCAAAATTATATATTTTTAATATTAACGAATTATATTTGTTTAGGATATTGTGCATTATGGGATTTATTTTCCTAATATTATTTAATTTTAAAATTTTTATTTAGTATATCCAACTTCTGGTTTTGATGATTTTTAATATTAAATAATTCTATTATATTTTGAATATTATGTATGGTAGGATATGATTTTTCTAACAAATTTATGATTTTATTAAATTTTATCTGATGCGACTCACTAATATTTGATTTGGCTGATTTTTAATATTAAATAATTTATTATATTTAAGAGTGTTATGTATGGAGAGATGCATCTAAGTGAAAAAAAGGAAATTTGAGAAAAAAAAAAGAGAAAAAAAAAGTGGATAAGATTTTCAATGATTGGAAAGGAGAGTAAAAAGTACGAAGGTTTTTCCACATGAAGCTGAGTACTGATAAGGATGGGTAGTTTTTAGAATCAACGGGTAAACACCCTGTTCATTCTACATCAAGTCTAGTAGTCTGTAACATTGGTTGCATGCAATCCGTCTCAATCATCGAGGATGACCACCACCCTCCGTCTTATGATCTTTCATGGGTAAATAATAAAAACTAACCTTATCTTAGATTTTTACATAGGTCAGTAGATAGAATCTATGCCCTTGTTGTATGATTTTTTTACGAATTGATGATGATAATCACCTACTCTTATAGTTTCTCACAAGATACTTGAGAAGCTCCAGAACAAAATGCAATGAATGAAGTGCAATTGCATAAAAAAATAAAAGAGCGTGCAAATTCATTCATCATTTATCTTTACATGTATTTACATCAGAAAATTACATTGCTCAACATCCTGACTAGTATACAAGCGCATAGAAGAATATAAGAGCGTACAAGTTCATTCATCATTTATCTTTAAGTGTATTTCCATCAGAAAATTACATTGCTCGACATCTGCTGATTTGTGTTACAATCCTTAATTATGTTTCTGAAAAGAAAACTTTTAATTAAAAAGAAAATTGCAATGTGCAAAAGTGACAAAAGTAGCATAAAAAAAAAAAAGATAGAAGAGATAGTGAATTAGGCAATTAGGCTTGATCTCAGAACAAAAAGAAGGAATAAACCATGAAGTTACCAATTAGAAATACTTTGGTATAAGTATGCCAAGTGGATCATATATTTGGCAATCAAATAGAACCTTAAGATAAGTTAATGTAGCAAGCAGTGAGCCTGTTCGCTACAAACTAACCGCAAGTGCATGACATCAAGTTTTGTAATATAATGATGAGAATGTATTATCTCTATAGGGATTGTATATTTCAATTATTCAGTATCTATTTTAGTAAATAATTTTGCATTTATCTGAAAAACCCAAATAATACAAATTTATCTAAGAGGTAGAGATAAACAGGCTTTTAGTGGGAAGAAATTAAGGTAAAAAAGCTTTAAAGGATCAATTTCACTTATACTTAAATTATAGTGTCCTTAACTCATTATACATTGATTGTTCTATTGGTTTATAAATTAAGAATGCTAATTCACTCAACTCTCTCTCCCCAGTACGTAGCTAAGTATCTATTCTCAACATTCCAATTTTGATATCCCTATAAAATTTGGAAGGTAAAGAATGCATTAAACTCTGTAATTCTTTTGAATGATTTCATAACCCCTAAAAGCTTTCCCAAGTAATTTAGAGTATTATGTTATGATACCCTAGGTGTTAATAGATGTTAAAAATGGGGGAAAATTTTTGCATTTTAGCATAATGAGGAATTGTGGTGATAAATAGTAATTTATAAAGAAATTTGTTATGGATAACTGAATTGAACAAAGAGAATGGCTTCATTGGTAGTTTTGAGTGAAAAAGAACTTAAGTGGTAATTTTGAGTAAAGTCATGTATATGACTTGAGTGATTAGTGAAGCATAACTAATATGTGTAATGTGATATGTATGGGAGATCAAATTGAAATTTTGAGATGATTTTGCAATTTTGAACTATTTAGTTGAATATTGAATGAAAGAACTCAATCGATGATTTCTACCAAATCACAGAAATTTGAAGGTATGAATGGCTTTATATGTTGTTTAAGGTACGTGAAATTTTCTCAAATAAATATTGGTAGAGTTGGTCCATGAATTTTATAAATTTCATCATTTTGAACTATAGAAACACAATAAGAAGAAAAAGAACTAAAGTGGTAAATTTAAGCAAAATCTTGTTTAAGATCTATGTGAATGATCTAATATGGTCATTATATGTATTGTAATGTGTGTGAAATATTTACTTGAGCATTGGATGCAAATTGGGATAAGAATGACTTATGGAGTTACCTATAGTAGAAATTTTTAGTTAAAAAGAATTAAACAAGTGATTTTTGGTAATTGGCCTCAAATAAGATGGTGAATAGCATAAACATATTTTAATTGATGCATGTGATATGTGGAAAGTGATTGTTATAATATTTGAAGTAGTTTATATGAAATAGGATTATGGGTGATATTTTATACATACAAAGCCAAATTTTTGCAATTGGAATAGTGTAAGTTATTACTTGAGTTTGGAATGAGAATAATGTTATGAAATAATCATTTTGGGATAATTAGGCATGGGAGTAATTGGATTTTTAAGGTTATTTGGGGTGCAAATGCAATATCGTAAGATTTTGGGAATTGACTATATATCAAAATATATGGCGAAAGAAGTTGAAAACAATATAAGTGCTACTTGTACCCACATTTTGGCATATAAGATGAATGATTAAGAAAATGTGCTCAACATGAAAGTTATAGCCCTTGAAATTTTCCATAAATGAATCATGAATCACATGAATCGGATATCGTATGAGAAAATTTGAGCTAAAATACTATAGATGTCTCTAGAGCTGTAAATTGGGAATAAACACATGGTATCACTTTGAGGTCAAATTACTCCTACTTACAAATTGAATTAGAAAATGTGACCAACATAAAAGTTTTAAATATTGAAATTATCTTTCCAAAGCAACAAAAATACTCAATTTGGATATGGTATGAGGAAGTTATGGATGAAATACAAAAACATCTCTTGGTTGGCAGTAGGTTGGCACTAGCGGCACCCAATAGTGATGGAGAATGAGCATTTGGGCAGCATGATGGCGCCAGTTGGTAGTTATAAAAGGGGGAACCAACTCTTCACCCCCCATTCCATTTCGTTTTGCTTTAGTCCATTCTGTTTCTTCCCCTTTTCATGCCCTAACCCCATTTAGCCCTGTTTTATGCCATTTAAGCTAAGAAATCATCTTGCCTAGCTAGTAAATCATGTAATCTTTCATTTAAATCTAACTCTCGGCAATTCAAACTGTGAAATTGAGAGAAATATCAAGTTTCCTTCAAATGGGCGGTGCCAACTGGAGTTTTGGGCTTGAATGTATGTCCACAAGAGAAAGTCATGTGTGGATTGCTTGGTAAGTCGGTTTTTCTCTCCTTATTTCTGATTTTCTTAAATTAGGGTTTGGGGAATTTGGGAATTTTTGAGAAAAATGATGGATCTGATGTAGAAATCATGGGGGAAATGATGTATGCAGGCTTAAAAATGGTTTAGACTTGTTAAATTATGGTTCCCAATTGAAATTGGGTTTTCATGCTTTAAAGTTTTTATGCATAAAGAAAATTAGGGAAAAATGTATGATTGGATGCAATAAAAATGGGAAAAATGATTAATTTATGTTTTATGATGTTTTAAGACTTGTTTAAGATCATTTGAATCAGTAAAATGGATTATGGACTATGACCTAGTTTAAGTCACATTGAGGTTTCTGAAGTATAGGCTATGCAAGTCATGAATTGATTGAATGAAAGGCCTAATTGAGTCATTTTAATGATATTTAAATATAAATAGTTAAGTAAATGAGATTGTGACCTCTGTACAGGATGATTTGAGAATGATGAAAAGACAGAGTTGGAGAGAAGTGGTTTGGAACTAAAGGCCTAAGGTAAGTAGGTGCCCCTCCTTTGATTAGCTATATTGTATGATTGGGGATGAAAATTCCATTTGATTGTATCAAGGCATGATTTTTTTGGTTGGAGATTATGAACATCCTTTATTTGTTTAAGATTGATGTATTTGGTTTATTGGGATAGTGAGTGTCCCTTAGTTTGGATTAATTGTTGCTTGGTTTATGACAGAATATGCATAATGTATTGGGGATAGAATATTCCCTAATGTGGTTAGAAGTGAACGTAATACATGATATGATAGTGAATAATATGATTGCATATGTTGTATTGGGAATTTATGATGTACATTGAATATTGGATACATGGTAATGTCAAGCATGGATTAGACATGTTTCGGATTTGAATATGTTATATCTGAATTATTCATGTCTATTTTCTATCATGTGCCTACTTACTGAGTTCATCTGGAACTCACACCTTCTTATATTATTTTTTTCAACTAGTAGGTCAAACAATGGAGCCAAGTAAGATATTATTCAGGTTGAAATGATAAAATCCTAGTTGAAATGATAAAATTGGGATTGAAATCCCTTTATGTGTGTACAATTGTATTTAATGATTCCAATTGATGTATAATTGGAAACAAATTATGTAATTAATGTATATGAAAAAGTAGTGGCATGTCATAATAAGGTAACTTAATTGTAGATGAATTGTATATTAGTTAATTGAGTTTATTACCATTATGATTCAACCCAAATCTTGGACTATGGGTAGTTACGAGTATGGGTAAGTTTGTAGAAAATGTATTGTTTTATGATTTTGAATCATTTAAGAATTGTGGATATTGAATTCATTGTTTAAATTGGATTTAATATGATTAATACCAGGTTTAGAAGTTGATAATTTAATAAATTTATATGATGTATGACTGTACAGGTTAGATAGCCCCATTTTCAGGGAAGACTCTGTCCGTTTCTCTGTAGAAACTAACCAAGATTCCATAATGGAACTCGAGCACCTCACCCTAAAAGTGGACAAGTCGAGATGAAAATACAGTGCAAAAAGGTGAGTCATGTCTCGGAAGGTGGGGCATGACAGATGCCTAGATCATATTTGAAATTACCTCTCCCAAGTGTTGAATTCCAAACATACATTCATTAAATGAATGACTAATAAATTGAAAGCATTAAGAATAAAATATCATAAATAAACCAATAAAAACTCTCAATCATATAACTCATTAATTGCACTATAATGTCAACACTAGATTCGTCTTCCCTTTATAAGGAAGAGTTTAACTACTCATCATGGAATAGAAATTCATATAACATTCATAGAACATTTTCAAAACTTGAATCCCAACTTTAATCCAAGATACAAATGATAAATAAGATGGAAAACGCAGAAGAAATAAAGATAGGAGTGGTAGCAAAATCTTCCCCTTGATGCTTTGCCTTAAAATCCAACTTGAATCTTCTTTTGCTCCCTTTCTTCCTTCTCTTCCACAAAAACGTGATGTAGCCTCCTCCTTCCAAAAGAATACCCTAAAGATGTGCTCTCTCATCCTTTTTATACTCCCTTCCTTAGGGTTGCCTTTTTGTATCATTTTCTAGTAATTGCGCAAAATCTGGAGGCATGTCACATGTTCTAATGCCATGACATTGGATTTCAATGTCGCACTACTAAATTGATGTTTTCCTTCATTTCCAATTAAGGCACTAAGTTGTTGTTTGCTATTCTACACAAGGGAAAGTCATGCTAGTGTCGTGGCACTAGATTTCAGTGCCTAAGTACTAAGTTGATTTCCATCAATCACAAATTAAGTGTTTTGACCATAAGTTCCTCATACGATCTTGGAATCACTTTATTCTTGATGCAATAAAAAGATAATTTTAAGGGATAAAACTTTAGTGTTGATATTATTTTCTAATCATCCTATATATATGCCAAAGTCAGACTACTATTGACACCATTTTTTGCAAGTCTGAAGCTAGACTGAAGTCTAAAATAGTTACAACGTTTTATCCATAACTTTCACGTTTAATCTCTAAATCCTATGATTCTTGATTATTTTGACAATATGTCCTTAAATATACTAAAAATGGCTTCCAAGTGATGCCAAAACTTAGCTCTGTAAGATAATTTTCTTTGCAATTTTTCAGATGCCACAGTATCCAATTTTAATGTCGCGGCATTCAAGTTTTGTCCACCTTGCTATGCTTTTGAAGAACTTAAAATACAGCTTCCATCTTCCCTCAACTTCATCAAAATGCTTCTTTATGACATGTTTTGATGCTTGAAACACAATTTAACTCTATTAAGTGAAATATTTAGGTATTAAAACATAGTAGATTATGAGCTCATCAAATGCCCCAAACTTAGCCTTCGATAATCTTTATAGCAAATCAACAATCATATCTCATGATACATTTAAGATAATCTCTCTTAAACAATCAAGAACATGTTAGACAAATTAAACATATATGCATAACTTTGAAATCATTCAAAACACTTGCCAAATGATCTCATAAATCTCATGCTTAATCAACCTTTTCATGAAGTGAAATTGTTGTTAGTTCTTGTGAATTGGCTCTACCCAAAAGGGGAGGGGTAAATTGGGTTTATAAAAATTTATTGTGCAATCCTGTGAAATTGATTTTTCTCTTTTCTTGTATGTGTGTTGTGCAATATGAGATAAATAGAAAAGTAGTAAGGTGCATAAAAAGTAAATTAATCAAATATACAAACACAATGATTTTTATAGTGGTATAGGCACCTCATCCCAACATCCATTTTTTCAAAAGCACACTCTCCTTGTGTCTTGAGTTCTGCTATATCTATTAGTAGAAATACAAGTAGCACTCTTAACATTCTTTTAAATTTTAGCTCTGGGGGGCATAAACATAATGATTTCAGTACTCTTTTAGATTCTAACTTCAGAGAGAATAAATATAATACTCTCAGCACTCATCTTGATTCCAATGTCATGGGGCATAAATATAGTGCTCCCAACAATCTTTTGGACTCTAGCTCTGGGGAGCATAACTCTGGTTTCATGAGCTAACCAGAAACTCTAACCTTACAGGTATTTTGTGTACAATGATATGCCTGTCTAGGCTGATGAGCACACACAGTTAATACACAAATACAAATGATAAAATAATAAGCATATTATAGTCATTTCAAACTCCCTTGAGATAGTGTTAATATAGCCTTGAAGCTCTTTAATCTTGATAACACTTGGAGAGAGAATACTTGGAGGACTTGAATGTGTTTCTTATTGGTTAATTCACCTTTGTTACTTAGAACTCTCAAGCTCTTTGATGATTTTTAGGAGGACTTGTTCTTTGAGTAACTATATATAAGATCTCCTTTAGATATATTGAAGAAGTAGGCCTTGAATGGATACAAAAAAATGAGGCTCTTGAATAATATTTGAAGTTTAAAGCTCTTTGCCTAGGGATACAAAGATTTATGGAAGATTTCAAGCTTAATCCCCTTGCTTCTTCAACCTTGAATCATCCCTTAACTTCCCCTTAAATAGAACTTAAAAAACTTAATCGTTGGAGGGAGCGAGAAGCATTTTTGAGGCCTGTAATGTTTGATTTTTTGAATATTGGAAGTCAATAAGAGATAGTGGTAGGCGGCTATGTCAAGCAACTATCTACCAGGCGATATGGAAAGCGGCTACTCCATGTGACTATAGTCAGATATCTACAACAACTCCTGCATCCACCTTTGCTATCTACTCGTAGGGGGCTGGGCTAAGCGCCTCCATGCTAGGCTCTTTCTCTGAACAAAGTTCTTTGTCCCAAACTTATTCTTCGAATGAATTATTTATCTGTGGATGGTAGGTGATATCCGTAGGTGGCTGCGGCAAGCGGTTGCAGTCTTGCACTCAACAATTCTGAACTTTGACACTTGTGAAACTTGGACATTATTCATTATGAATCAAAATATATTTATCTATCTATAATTTTCATAAGTTTTCAAGCATGTATAAACAATTTGAATCATGCTTTGAACAAGGATAAGTTCATTCAAATATAAATTCTTTTTCATGTGAGAGATATCTTTATGAAGCATGTTTATCAGGATATGTTTATCCATTCACGATTTTCTAAAGTTCTAAGGCATGGATAAATGCTTTTACTCACATATTATATTTTTAATAAAAGTTTAAGATGATAACTTCTATAAAATACATACTTATGTTTAATCAAATATATGTCTATAATCTAATATATGATAAGTAAAGTTAATGTATTATGAATCAAAATGGTTTTTTCAATTCTAAACATTTCTAATATGGATCCAAGTATATTTCAAGTTTTCAAAATTAAAAGCATCATTAGCAAAAATAAAGTCTTAAGCCAAGTTTTGTTGTCATTGAAATAATATAAATAATCTTAACAATTGTATGTGCTTTATCAATCTCATGCGCTATGCATGCTTTTCAATAAAAAATATTCAATTCGGTGATTCTAATGATCTCCATAAAATATTTTATAGGTTTGCTTTTTATAATTCCTCTCCACTAATATTGATAACTTTGTTCACTTGGATCAATAAGTCATTATTAATCTTGTAATGGGGCCTTAGGTTTGACTAACAAAAGAAAAAGAATAGGGATTCACAAAGTAAGAGATCATAAGTAGGTTGCACATGAAAGTTTAGTCTCTTGACTTTTTGTCTGCTCTTTTCTTTCTTTCTATGGGCTATATTACTACCACACCCTAAACTTATTTTCTTTTGAGTTCTTTGGAATGTGATCCCCCTAATTGAAGGATGAATCCTTATCGATTCTTTTCTTTTTCTTTTTCCTTTTTATTTTTTTAGCATTCTTATTTTTAACACCCCTAAACTTATCTTCTTTTGCTCTCTCATACTTCTCTAACAATCATGTGTATCAAATATATCTCTTAATGGGTTAAACATGGTTTTTCAGACTAAAAGGGTTTGTATAATGAGGTTAAAGAAAGAAAAGTTGAATGGTGATTTTTTACAGGCTTTACATATGTCATTCTGTCATAAGGCTCAATGGGGGATACTAGTGAAATGAATGTACTAGGTTAACTTGAAAGGCTCAAATTGATCAAAGAATCCATAAATCTTCCAAGTATATATGTAATCTAGAATTTTGTCTTGAGGGTTAATCAAATAAGTTCTAGCATGCTTATATTAATCAACATATATCATTGAATTCACTATAATAACAACTAGTACACATATACTTCACATGATTATAACATAACTTGCTTAATAAAAATTTCATTATTCATGAAAAATAAAAACTTAACACATGAATCATTCATTGACAAGGTAATGCCTATCTTTGTTTCTAAATCATGTGTAATGACAATAAAAAACTGAGCATAGGTTGATGATCATCGAGAGAGAATCACTATATCTAATCCCATTCAATTTCATCAATTTTGCATAATTATTTTTAGGTTTTCTTAGCTAAGTCATCAAAAGTGAAGCTCATCAAAGTAATTATACCTAAATTAGAAAAAAAATTCCTAGAACTGAATGAAACTTAATAAACATCCCCAAAATATCCCTAAATACATTTACTACCCCCAAACTTAATTCAAATATTATTCTTAATTTTAAAAATAATGCATAAGGGGGAAAGAAACTTCCTTGCAGGGATGCTTTCTTCTTTGATGATGTAGGAAGGTTGTTGTTGATTGTGTGCATAACTTTTTGAATGGATCATCTGCATCAAGAAAAATCAACTATAAATTAAATTAAAAAACTAAACTAAGTTAATAAGAATAAATAAAAGAAAGGAAAAAGTTTGACAGCTTAGGTTTCCCCCCATGAAGCGCTTTGTTTATAGTCTCATCCCGACTATGGCCTTCCTTATTTTTAAAATGAAATTTGACTTTGCAATGCTCCTATTATTTAAATCTAGGTCTTGGCCTTTGGAATTTTTCTTGAGCACCCAGTTGATACACATACTCAATTACTTTAGTGTTGTCTATTGGCTTTTCTGAAAATTCTTCAATGATATCATCCACCAGATCAATCTTGAAGCAATCATTATTCGCATTATGCAACTTCATTTCCTTAAAAATATTAAACTTCACTCCATGGTCTTGAACTTGCCATTGCTTTTCTTCCTCCACACTTGTAAAAGAAGAAGAGCTAATCATTGGAAAGAATGAATTAGTGCCAAAAATTACATACCTTAGCGATTTGGGCAATTGCTTCAGTTTCAAATTAGCACTAACTTCTTCTATTGATGACTCTTCTCCCAATTGTTCTACCTTGCTGCTTACTTTCTCTTTTGATAACTCTTTCAAAGCCAAAACATATTCCATGACCTTCCCAGTTTCTATAATATCTCGACTTATAGAGTTATCATTGCAATATTCCAAAGGACATTTAACACTTTATCAGTAGTAACACAATCCTCCAAATTTTCAAAAAAATCAATGTTACTCAAAAAAATGCCATTGTTTGAATTATTGGAAGAACTTGCAAGTTGCCCAATCTGAGTTCTCAAAGACTTGATGGATGCATTTATATTTTCCATGTGCACCTTGTCAAGTCTTTCTTCATTCTAAGTGAATCTTGCTTGACTTTCTGTTATAAAGGTACTAATGAGATCTTCAAGTGATGGCTTTTTCTCAGTTGGTTGAGGTTGAAAACTAGTAGCAGGCATTCCTAGGAATTCCATAGTATAGATTCTCATGATCTCTTAATCTTGGATAATACTGAGTTGGTAGGTTATTTCCATGATAATTGCCGTCGTCCCAATGGTTCACATATGGCACCTTTCCCTTTGTTTGACCTATAGCTATATATGATCCAATTATAGAAGAAAACTCTCCCAAAATTAGAACTCCCTTTGATGTTAAATTGGCTGCTACTAGGTGGTGAGTTGTATTAGTGTAAATGCATAATTTTGATGACAAATAAAATTTGATTAAATTATACTAATGAATATTTGTCAAGTGCTTAAGTATGCAGAAACAAGTTACAGAAGCATAAAAATGTGCAAATGAAGTTTAACATTTATGAAGAAATAGGAGAAAAAAAATAAGAGCTTTGAATCTTATTGATAGTCAAATGCATCAAACAAATGAAAGACTCAAGACAAAGGTGCAGTAACAGATTGATTATCCATGCCATAAGGGCCTGTCAAAAGTATGCCATATTGACTACATGGACAAAGCCAAAGATGAAGCTGCGATAAAATATTTTATTCATGCACAATCTAAAGATTGCCCAAAGCAATCATGGACAAAGTAGAGTAGAAGTTTGTTTGAAGCTTCATGGAAGATGCCTTGGACAAAAGCATAAGGCTACAAACAAACTTGAATGGAAAGGAACTTCATTTGAAGATTTAAGGTAGAAACCTTAAACAAATGCAGAAGATAAAGGTGGCTTTGGAAAAAGTAACAGTTCAATAAGTTATCCAAAACTTACTTTGGGTAAATGGGATGAAGCACGGAAAAAAGTAGAATGAGCAAACTTCATCTGATCAAGATTGGTTAAGCAAAATTTATCCAAAATTAATTCTGGACAAAGTAACGATTCAGTGGGTTTGTCCAAAATTTACTTCCCGTAAATGAAATGAAGCGTGGGACAAATTGAATCAGGAGAATTCACTCAAACTTAATGCCTTCTTCCTAAAATCATGAAACAGATAGAGCTACAGACATTTCCTTGCTTGATGCATGCCCGAAGCAAAAATTCATCTTCTCACTCAAGACAAGAACGACGCTGCAGGCATTACCAGCTAATGAGAATTAATTGGAAGATGGTGATTTCAAAAGAGCTAATCAGAATGGTCTTCTATAATTAATGGAGGTCACCTACCACCAATAACTAGAATTCAAAGTAGATATATACGGAGTAAAGCTAGATAATAAGAACAACTTTGAGAAGAAAAATATTGATTTTTTATTCTGTTCAGAGCTACAACCTTCATTCATCCTTTAATAGAATTGAAAGCCTTTGTATTTAATCTTTCTTCATCATTTTTGAAAGGCCTCCAACTACTTTTTGGGAAGATCATTCACCTCTATATTTAAAGTTTTACTTGAGCTTATAGTAAGATATTTGTAAAGTATGCTTAAACTTTCACATCCTTTCATCTCTATAATTGCCTTGAGCTAGTAAGTATTGACCAGGCTTAAGAAGAGCTGTGATTGTATGAGTGCAGATAAGAGCTATCTGGTTTTTGTCTCTTAAAGCTAAAATCTAGAAGAGTGCTAAGTGCATTGGTGTACACTCACTAGAGCTGGAATCTATAAGAGTGCTAGGAGTATTGGTTTACACCCCTTAGAGCTAAAATCTAGAAGAGTGCTGGGAGTACTATATAAGCCTCTTAAAACTGATTTAGAAGAGTACAAGGAGCACTATTATGTTTCTTCTATAGTGAGATAGTAGAACCGGAGACATTAAGAGGAAAGTGTGCCTAGAAGAATGGAGTAGAGATGGTTGCCCAAACTACTATAAAAATATCTGTCTTTCTTATTTGCATGATTACTATTTGATTGCCTTGCTGGAGGGACATTATATCTCAAAGGGGTTAAGAAAAAGTTTAAAATTCCCAATTTACCCTTTCCTTCTTGGCTATTTGCCTTCCTTTAGGGACCAATAAGTTAGAGATGCCATCTGTGCAGTGAGCGCTATGATTTGATCCACTTTGAAACAACTAGTGACTTGTTTTACCATATTATGTTCATTGGGCTAGTGGAAAGTGTTGAATCTTCAAGCAAAGAGATAGTGCATGCACTGTCAAGAGAGTAAAATAGATTGAATCAAATAAAAATAAGAGAAAATAAAATTTAGAATACAGTGAAAAATAAAAATAAAAATTAAAACTAGAATTATCTTATGAGAATATTAGTAAAAACTTAAAATAAAGTCAATCCCCGACAATGGTGCAAAAAACTTGTTTGCTACAAACTAACCTCAAGTGCACGACGTCAAGTTTTGTAATATAATGATGAGAAAGTATCATCTCCACAGGGATTATATTTTTTAATTAATCAGTATCTATTATGGCAAATAATTTTGCTTTTATATGGAAAACTCAAATAATATGAATTTAACTAAGAGGTAAAGATGGACGGGCTTTTAGTGAAAAGAAACTAAAATAAAGAAGCTCTAGAGGATCGATTTCACTTATGTTTAAATCATGGTTTTCTTAAGTCATTTTACATTGATCATTCTATTGGTTTATAAATTAAGAATGATAATTCACTCAACTCCCCCTCCCAAGTACCAAGTTAAGTATCTATTCTCTACATTCCAATTTTGATATCTTTATAAAATCAGAAGGTAAAGAATGCATTAGCTCTGTGATTCTTTTGAATGATTTCACAACACCTAAAAGCTTTCCTAAGTGATTTAGAGTATTATGTTATGATGCCTATATCATATTCGAGATTACCTCTCCCTAGTATCAAATCCTAAATATACATTTATTCAATGAATGACTAATAAATTAAAAGCATTAAGAATAAATCATCATAAATCAACCAATAAAAACTCTCATCATATAACTCATTAATCACACCATAATGTCAAAACAAGATTCATCTCCCCTTTAAAAGAAGGAGTTTAGCTACTCATGATGGAATAGAAATCCATATAACATTTATACAATAGTATCAAAACTTGAATCCCAACTTTAATCTAAGATACAGATGACAAATAAGATGGAAAAAAAAGAAGGAATAAAGATAGGAGTGGTAGCAAACTCTTCCCCTTGATGCTTTGGCTTGAAATCCAACTTGAATATTCCTTTGCTCCCTTATTTCCTTCTCTTCCACAAAATGTGATGTAGCGTCCTCCTTCCAAAAGAAGACCCTAAAGATGTGCTCTCTCATCCTTTCTAAACTCCCTTCCTTAGGGTTGCCTTTTTGCACTACTTTCTAGCGATTGCACAAAATCTGGAGGCATGTCGCACCTTCTAATGCCGCGACATTGGATTTCAGTGTTGTGGTACTAAATTATTGTTTTCCTTCATTTCTAATTTAGTGTCATGGCATTGGTTTTCAATGCTATAGTAATAAGTTGCTATTTACTACTCTACACAAGGGAAAATTATGCCAGTGCTACGACACTAAGTTGTTGTCCACCAGAAACTGCTTTAGTGTTTTGACCATTACATTCTCATATGATCTTAGAATCACTTCATTCATGATGCATTGGAAAGATAATTTCAAGGACTATATCTTTTATATTAATTATAGTTTCCAAATCATCTTATATCTATGCCAAACTTGGATTACAAATGACACCATTTTCTGCACATGAGAAGTTGGATTGAAGTCTGAGATAGTTGTAGTGTTTATCTATAACTTACATGTTTGATCTCAAAATATTGTGATTCTTAATTTATTAGATAGATAACTTGAATTTCTAAAACTTCTGTGTTGAACACTTTTGTTAAGTCCATCTTCAAATATACCAAAAATTGTTTCCCAGTGATGCCAAAATTCAGCTCTACAGGAAGATTTTCTTCGCAATGTTTTAGATGTCACAACATCGAATTTTAGTGCCATGACATTCAAGTGTTATCCACCTTATTATGCTTTTTAACAACGTAAAACATAGCTTCCATCTTCATTCATATGATCTTTCCCTCTAGCTCCATTAAAATGCTCTTTTTTGACATGTCTTGACGCCTGAAACGCAATTTAACTCCATTAAATATAATATTTTATCAAATGTGATTAAAAGCCAATAAAATCATGTCAATTGAAGATCTAAAATATATGCATTTTGGTGTTAAAACATGTTAGATTATGAACTCATAAGAGACATGACTACAAGATAAGTTAATGGAAATAATCATTGATTTGGTAATCAAACATGATCGCAAAATAAGTTAACAAAGCGGATATAAATTTGATAATTTTACATGATCATGAGATAAACTATCAAAACATTGATAAGAGAATTTAATTCACTTATATTAGGTATCTTTTGAACATAATATTTGGTTTATTCTTGAGATTTTATTTGGATTTTATGTGTGTTTTAATTTTTTGTATAGGTTGATTAAAGATTGATTTGAAGAAGATTAAAGAAAGTTTGGAAAGAGGGAAGGAAGGATGCTAAAAACACTATTCATTTGTAGGATTTACTGTAACAGAGCAATGGCGCCCACTATGGCAATGTAGCTAAGCCATTATTGCTGTCCAAATAACATTCCAAACTGAGTGTACAACACAACTACACCAGGATGAAGCGTAGCTGCACTGATCATTGTGGAATCAATGTATATTTAGTAGTTTTTATGCGCAAATCAATGGGAAGTCCATAATTGGGTGAAACCAAACCCTAATTTAGGTTTTATATAAAGAGTAGAGTTGCTAAGCAAGGGGAGGACGTGATTTGGCGGAGGAAAGTAAATTTTAGAAGAGATTTTGGGTGCATTGTATAAAGAATTGAAGGATGATTCTACTATGAAATGGGTTTCCTTATTCTTAATTATTCTTCTTTCCTTTATTATTACCATATTTATAATGGTTTTGAATATTTTTTTATTTTATTATGAGTAGCTAAACTTCTCTATCTAAAAGAAAGATGGATCTTATATTAGATATTATAGTGTAATTAATTAGTTATAATATTAAGGTTTTCATTGGTTTATTTGTGTTATCTTGCTCTTAATGCTTTCAAATTTATTGGCAATCTATTGAATGATTTTATATTTAAAATTTAACACTTAAGAGTGGTAATTATAAATAGAATCTAGATGATTTGAGAGAACTTTTAGGTTTCTTGAAATCATTTACAAGAATTATAGATCTTAATAAGTTCTTGATTTCTCGATTTTTATAGAAATATTGAAATTAGGATTTTAGGGATAAATAGTTGACTTTTCACTTGAGAGGGAGTTGAGTAGTTAAAATTATTAATTTATAAACTAATAAAACAATAAACATATAATGAGTTCAGAACACCATAATTGAAATGTAAGTGAAATCGGTCCTCTTGACCTTTTATCCATTAAATTTCTCTTACCAAAATTTTTATGTGTTCTATTTACATCTTATTCAATTTTTTTATCATTTAATTATCCAAATAAAGTTGGGATTATTTATTAGAATAGATAGTGAATATTTTGAGATTTACATTCCCTATGGAGGTGATAACCCTTCTCATCACTCTACTATAAAACTTAACAATATACACTTATAGTAAGATTCATTGCAAACAAATGTATCATAAATTTTGCATTGAACCATGGCCACATGGTAAATTAATAAATTTGATCATGGATTTGGCAATTAAATAAGATCAAAAGAGATGTTAATGAAACAGGTCATGGGTTTTGGTTATTAGACATGACTACGAGATAAGTCAATAGAACAGATCATGGATTTGGCAATCTTATGGATTTGGCAATCAAACATGATCCCAACATCATATCTAATAGTTAGATACATTTAAGTCACAAATTGACCAACAAGATTGATCTTTTAAATGAACAATATTATGGACTTGGTAGCTTGATGAAGTGCCAAGTGAAAATTGTCTAACTTCATCTCTGAATGAAAAAATGCATTATGATTTGCAAGCATAAATCCTTGTTAAGAGGGTGTTGTAGACTTGGTAGTCAAACATGACTTCTAAATCAATATGGTAACATGATGACCATAAATAGAAGTGATAGAAAAATAAGGAAGAAGTAGAAGAAGGATAATAGTCCTCAAATGAGCATTTTAGCAACATATTAGAGAGAGACACTTACCTTAAAGGGAAGGCCTCTCCTCTCTCTTAAACATGGCAAAGTAATAACAAAAAGATCCTTCTCAATTTAACTTTGACAATTTGTTATTTATTGAAGTGAATTCCCCTTGGCTCAAGGAAGACAACATATGCACTTGCATGAGCACACACATAAAGGTAGACCAATGTGCCATTAAATTGCAAATGGTTAGCACGCAAAAGAGACATAGGTGAATCAATGACTATATGCATCGGTGTAAGTTACAAATGGTTGTAGTCTACCTAGTTAGCATGAAGTGAATCTAAGGCACTCTTTCTAGGTGGATCAAGGTAAATATATTCCAAGCCCAATTGAGCTTGACACTGGAATTCACCAAAAGATCCTCCTCAATTCAAGGCTTTACTATTTATAGAATTGAAAATGTTACCTCCATGAAGCGGGAAAAATAATGTATGTGTTCCGCACTATCACTTCTTAGTAGCATTAATAAAGGCACAATTTGGATCTGATTTCAATTGTCCTCCAAGAATCTTATACAATAATCCTATAAGATAAAGAAAATGTCAGGGGTGCACCGGGTGTGGTCCCTGCATAAACACTCAAATACTCAAGTTAGTAGGGTATTTCAAAAAGATATAGTATAATAAAGAGCTTATGGTCTTAGGTTATGCATACCGTTGTATTTATAGTTAAGCTTGTGTCGGTACTCATGGAGTGTTGTGCCTTATGCAAGAACAATTCTATTTAAAGAAGGTTTCCTAGTTGGAATATACCTCAACAATTGTTGTGGACTTCCTGATTCATCTAGAAATGTCCTTTGTAAGAAATCATTGCTAAGGACCAGCTACCTTGATGAAAATAAGATTTGACATAGCATAAGACCATGTGCCCTCTTATTGGACCTTTATTTGATTGATTCGTGTTATAATTGCCTCACACCAGTCTCTCGCTAAAAGGTGACATGGTGGAACTTGTCAACTTCTTCCCTTCTAATCTTCCATGCTTGCTTTTATGGAGTTGCACTTACTTTTGTTCTTTGTTAATCATAAATCCAAGACTTGTGGATTGCTTTAAGGGGTTGTGTGAATGCTAGTTCTAACTTTGACCCTCATTGAACTCCTTTTTGCTTCAGAATCCTCTCAAATGTTTGGGAATCCTCCCCAAGTGACCTTATAAGTTGCTTTGAATCTTATGACTTTGTCACACCTAAAATCATATTTCAAAAATGTCCCTTAGAGCTCTAATCCTAGCAGTGACATCATTCGTCTCATCCGAGAAGTGAAATCTTTTTAATTCTAGCTAGACTCGGCCCACTATGACCTTAGGCTAGTAGACCAATGTCTTATTGATCATGTTGAACTTTGAACTAAGTGAAGGTTCTAAAATAGAAGCTGGCAGAGTCGAAGACCAATTGATTGAGCTAAGGGCGATCATAGATTCTTTGGCCAAATAATCTTTGCCCCTTCTTTCTTTTTTCTTCTTTTCTCATCTTTTGCTTTTTTCTATAATTAAGCCTTCATAGCTCTTCTAATAAAATTTCCTTTATTATGTTGTGATGTGTGCCTTTACTTTTGGGGGTGATAATATCTAATATTATTATGCTTTTTGTATATGATTTGACAAGACTTGGGTCTCAACATGCTTCGGAGTAAAATGGAAAGCTTCAAAATCATCACAACTCACTTCGGAGTTAATCAAGAATCTTTAGAGTAGTCACAACATGTTTCAGAGTAAATTGAAGAGCTTAAGAGTCATCATAGCAAAGCTTTGGATAAGTCACAGCATACGTCAGAGTCTTCACAATGAGCTTTGGAGTAAAATAAAATAAAATACCTAGGAGTCATTACAAGTATATTTCGGAGTAGATAGACAAGCTTCAAAGATAATTGGAAAGCTTCGGAGAAAGCTTAAGACAAGCTTCGGAATAGTCACAATGTGTTTCAGAGTTGTCATAACCACACTTCAGAGTCTTTTTCAAAGCTTTAGACAAGTCACAGAGTACTTTAGAATAATCAAGAAAGCTTCAGAATCATGAAGTATGCTTTGGAGTAGTCATTGAAGTTTCAGAGTTGTCACAGTACACTTCAGAAATAATAGGACAAGCTTCGGAGTTAATCAGCTACGCTTCGGAGTAAACAGATATGCTTTGGAGAACTTAGAGTCATGTTTCGAAGTAAATTCAAACAAGATTTGGAGTAAATAGATCTGCTTCGGAGTCCTTAAAGCCTCACTTCGGAGACAATGACCAAGCTTCAGAGATATTAAACAATACTTCAGAGTCATCTTTTTG
>JAYJMB010044885.1:0-31068 GCA_036873735.1 Pouteria campechiana
ATATTTAGGAATCAAATAGGTGCAAAAGATGAAGTATTAGGAGAATAAAATATGACATTTTGCATTCTCATCAATAGACAAAGCATGAATGAAAAGGACTCAACTATTTCCATTTGTTTGTGAAAGTGGATGATTATATCTGACGGATGCAAGTCAGTATGCATACAATAGACTTTGTCTGTTATAATCAAGCCACAGTTAAGCCAATGGTCATTTGATGAAAACAGACAAATCTTCTACCAAAACAAAAACTTTGCCTGCTATCAATAGACAAAGCGGAGAAGCAAGGATCGTATGGAAAAGTAGAGACTTCATCTATCACAAGTGAGGGAATGATTGTCTGCTGATGACAGACAAAGTGGAAGAAGCAAGGATCATATTGCAAATCAAAGAAGTTCATCTATTCAAACTGAGTTTGTCTATTACAATAAAAAAAGTCATGAGGAAATTTCGTTTGCACCTTATAACATAGTCTGTCACTCACAATATACAACTCATCAAGAAACTGGACATCCGTGATTCTATAATTCAATAGACAAACCCAATAGACAAAGTGCTGAAGCAATAAGACATCTATGCTTCTACAGTGCAGTAGACAAATTATAAGATAAAGCACTTGAATATATGATTCGTTAGCCAACAATAGAAAGGGTGATTCATCTACTACTTAATAAAGACAAAGATGAAGGAACTTTGTCTTATGGATAGTAGGACAGATACTTCGTATATCATAAGTAAAAGATGAATAACAGTTAGAAAAAATCATTAGTCTTTGCTTAGCATTAATAATGACCTTTCTATATTGATGAAAGAGGCAATCATTGCAATAATACCTCGACCATATTTTATTGAGAAACCAAAAATCATCTTCTCCAAGGTTGGCACTACAAGCATTCCAACATACAAGGATTAAGCAGAAGTCAGAGAATTCAAAATACACCAATGATAAGCTTATAATATATCATATTTTTTATATCTAAATTCACATGTTTAAGATCTTCTTCTAATGTTTTTCAGTGGATATTGCACTTAATAGAGTTTGTTTTATTGATATGTAAAATGAAACTAAAGATTACAAAAGATGTTACTTTAAAGCAATTTTTGGGACTGATGGAGGCAAATTTGGAAAATATGTTCTACATGAAAGTTTTATACTTTATTCTTATCTTTCTAATACATTAAAAATCATATGATTTTGAATTTATATGAGAAATTTATGGCTAAAATAGTGCAACTATCTGTAGAGCTTCACATTCATCCGCTACTTCATTTGACAGAAGGCATTAATTTGAAGGCTCACAAATAATAGAAGATGGATGATTTAGACAAAGTTATCAACATAAAAGTTGTAGCACCTAAAATTATCTATCCCATGAAAATGAATAGAGCAATTCTAAGTTCTTATGAGAAATTTATGATCAAAATAATGGTACTCTCTCTAGAAATCTCTGAAGTAGAATTTTTACTCCGAAGTTCACCAACACAAAAGGAGGTACAATGAGGGCCCACGAATCAAAATACAAGAAGAATTAGAAAAATTGATTAACATGAAAGTTGTAAATATTGAAAGAATATATCCAACCCAAAAAATAACACTCAATTTGGAGTTCATATGATAATGTTATGAAGATTCTACTAAAACTGCTTTGGAACATCAAAAACTCCAAAGCCAATTTTTTCTCCGAAGTTCACTTTAGAAAACTCCAAAGCAGATTTTTTTCTCTCAAGGTCACTTCAGAGAGTGCCAAAGCAATAATTTTTTCTCTAAAGTTCACTTCACAGAACTCTAAAGTAGAACAGAAATCTCTAAAGCAACAATTCTTTCTCCAAAGTTCACTTTAGAGAACTCCGAAGCAATAATTTTTTCTCCAAAGTAGAGAACTCCAAAACAAAAATTCAAATTTCAACTCAATTTTCATGCCTCCAAAGTAGCCTAACAAGAAACAAAGTTTAAAATTAAAGTTTGGAATTAAAAGTACACAAATTTAGTTATTCCTCCATGCATCAGATGTTGTTGTCCAAACTATGATCCACAATATATTTTTAGCAATAGAGTCCCACAATAATCAGCAATTACAATCATCTGAGACATTTTTGAAGCAATTTCCTTTACATATGTTGCTAAAATTTTTAGAAGTTATTGAAATTTGTGGAAGGTATATTTTGAAATTAGCGACACAAAAATGTTATCTATTGTTGGAACTTTTCTTATGTATGGAAACAATCTTTTCGGGTAGAAAATGCAGAGTTATTTTTAGAAGATGATTCTGGTGCATAAAGGAATTGCAATTCATTGAGGAATTCTATTAAGACCCAACTCCTTTGGTTATTTAAGGACACCCAAGAGTTCAGATCGGGGGTGGAGTGTGGAGCATAGATAGAGAGTTGGACGAGGAGAAGAGTTTAGAGCAAGAAGATCATTGGAGAAAGCCGCTGCAACTTGAATATTCTATTTTCTTTCTAGTTCATCTTTTGTTTTTGAATCAATATTCAATATTGGATTATGATGATTTTTATCAATTACTTGGTTTTAATTCAAATATAATGTTCAAAATTATTGTTGTCTAGGATTAAATGGATCCTAGTGATGAAGCTTTTGTTGATGTTTGATTTTTGAGTTAAATTATTTTCTTTCTCATTGTTTTTTCTTTTCTAAGCTTAATGCATGTATGTACTTAGCTACCCTATGCATGAACTGAGATTCTTAATTTATGCTCAAGAGAGGTGAATTAGGAATAGACTCTTGAATTGAAGAACATATGATGCAATGAAGTCTAGAGATAGCCATTGTATATATGCAATCCGTGTGAATATGACCTTGCAAGGGCATATATTACATTTGGATGCTTAAGCTAAATGGGTTTATTAATTTGGATTTGCATGGAGACGTAGTAAATTACTTTAATAGGCACACTTATCATAACACTTGAGAAAGGGTGTTAGATACTTTAGTGCATCCGATTAACTATGAGAGGAATGATGATTTACTCAATGCAATTCATCAATACAAGTAGATTTGCTAGGTGAAGTTGAATTTCTAGATATTTCATCCATTGATATTTCTTCTTTTACTCTTACAATTTGTCAACTTCATTGTTTATTCAAATTTAGTTCTTATATCATCTTTTGAATTTCATTCAATTAAATATTATGGATTTGATACAAGTTTAGTACTTAGTGTGTTACAACTGACTTCTTCGTGGGAACGATACTCAACTTACCTTATCTATATCACTTGTGATTGTGTTTACTTGCACGAGATTTAATAAGTTTTTGGCACCATTGCCAGAGAAGGGAGTGAGTTATACATTAATATTGCTACTAATCAATATTGGTACTACTTTAGTTTTTCTTTTTTGCTTAGTGCTAGTTTATATATCTAGTTTGATTGCTAGTTATAGTTTGTTTTGAATTCTAGATTTTATTTGTTTCTATTATTTTTGTAGAAAGTGGTGTTTGGTATGAAGTCAACAAGGCAATCTAGCTGAGTTTAGCCCAGAAATTGATCGTACATATAGAAGAAGACTAAGAGCATAATCAATTCTGACTGATAAGATGGAAGAAGCAAGTGTAGCTAGAGAGGCTATAGCTGAAAATCCACGCAGGCTTTTGAGAGATTATGCTGCTCCAACTGTTCAGGGATAAACATCATGCATAATAAGACTAACAGTTCAAGCAAATAATTTTGACATTAAGTCATCTCTTATTCATATGCTTCAGCAATCTGTGTAATTCAGTGGACTTAAGAGTGATGATCCAAAAAGCCACTTAGATGCTTGTCTTAAAATTTGTGATACAATTAAACATAATGGAGTTTCTGATGATGCAATCAAGTTGAGATTATTTTCATTTTCTCTTAAGGACAAAGCTAAAAGTTGGCTTTCTTCTCTTACTGTTGGCTCAATTATAACTTAGGATGCAATGGCATGGAAATTCCTAGGAAAGTTTTTTCCTCCTTCAAAATCTGCTAGGATGTGTAATGATATCACAACTTTCATACAGATGGACAATGAATCAATATATGAGGTATGAGAAAGATTCAAAGACTTGCTGAGGAGATGCCCACATCATGGAATACCCATTTGGATGCAAGTACAAACTTTTTATAAAGGGACTAGTCCTAATTTTCATTCTATGATTGATGCAGCTATAGGAGGATCATTGAATAACAAAACAACCAAAAGAAGCTTATGAACTATTAGAGGAAATGTCATCTAATAGCTCTCAATGGCCTACTAAAAGGCTACCAATGAGAAGACCAGTAGGAGTGCATAAAGTGGATGGTCTCACTACACTCATTACACAGTTTGAAGCATTGAATAGGAAGATAGACAATATGAATACTTCAACAATGAAAATTTAGAAAGTGACTTGTGATTTCTGTGGTGAAGGACATGCTAGCATGGATTGTCAGGTAGGTAATACTTTTACACAATCTAGTGAGAATGTTAACTTTGTTAGTAATTCATATAGCAACACTTACAATCTAGGGTAGCAAAATCATCCAAATTTCTCATGGAGCAATCAGAATGTAGTAAGGCTACCACCAGAATTCAAATAACTAGAAGAGAGAAAATCCAATCTAGAAGAGATGATCAACAAACTTACAAGCAACACTCAAAATGTCATGGACAACACTCAAGAATTCATGCATAACACAGATATGAGTTTCAAAATCAAGAGGCCTCAATAAAAAAATCTAGAGATGCAAGTAGGACAACTAGCAAACATGTTGTCAGGAAGACAGCAGGGTTCGTTACCTAGCAACACAAAGAAAAACCCAATTGAGATGGTGAAGGCCATAACTCTAAGAAATGTAGGCAAGTGGAAGAAGAAGAAGCAGAACAACTAGCTCCCAAGGAAAGATAAGAAGAAATTGTTAAGCAAACAAAAGAGATAAGAAAGAGCAAAATGTTTCTAGACAATCCCAAGCCTTATGTGCCTCCAATTCCTTATCCTCAAATACTTCAACAACATAAGATGGATAAGCAGTTTTCTAAATTTTTGGATGTATTTAAAAAACTGTATATTAACATTCGTTTTGCATATGCTTTAGCAAAGGTGCCTAGCCATGCAAAATTTTTTAAGGAGATCTTGGCAAACAAAAGGAAGTTGGAGGATTATGAACCTGTGAAATTGAATGAGGAATGTTCTACTATCTTGTAAAACAAACTACCACAAAAGATGAAAGATCCAAGGAGTTTCACTATCCCTTACACTATTGGTGATTCATATTTTGAAAAGGCATTATGTTATTTTGGTGCAAGTACTAACTTAATGCCTTTCTCTATTTTTAGAAAATCAGGATTAGGAGAGGTTAAAACAACCACAATATCACTTCAACTTACTGATTGTTTAATCAAACATCCAAGGGTATTATTGAAGATGTGTTGGTAAAGGTTGATAAGTTCATTTTTCCTATTGATTTCATATTTTTGGATACGGAAGAAGATAGAGAGGTACCACTTATCTTGGGTAGACCCTTCTTAGTGACAAGAAGAACTCTTATTAATGTTTAGTAAGGAAAATTAATCCTTACAGTTTAAGATGATCAAGTCACCTTCAATGTTTTTGAAGCAATGAAATATCCTTTGGATGCTAATTCTTGTTTAGCAATTGAATCTATTGACTGGTTGGTAAACAGAATGGTTGAAGATCCACTTGAAGTATTGTTGACTTAACCAAGTAATAGAGAAACTGAGAGAGAGGAAGTAGAGGAATGTGAAAAGTCCATGGAGGCAAACCCATCCTACTCAAAGCAACAATCACCAAGAGTTGAGAAGTTAGGACAAATCAACAAAAAGCTTAAGCCATCTATAGAAGAACCTCCTATTCTTGAACTCAAACCTTAACCTTCTCATTTAAACTATGCTTACTTAGATAAATTTTCTTCTCTGCTAATGATTATTTCTTCTTCTTTGATAGATATGATGGAGGAGAAACTACTAAGAGTATTGAGAGAGCATAAGGGTGTAATTGGATGAAAAATTTTAGACATCAAAGGAATCAGCCATTGACTTTGCATGCATAAAATTCTAATGGAAGAGTAATACAAACCCACTATCCAACATCAGAGGCGTTTGAACCCAAAGATGCAAGAAGTGGTGAAAGCAGAAGTGATCAAACTACTTGATGTAGTAATCATCTATCCTATTTCTGACAGTCCATGGGTGAGCCCTGTGCAAGTTGTACCAAAGAACGGAGGTAGGACTGTTCAGAAAAATGACAATAATGAATTGATTCCAACTAAGATAGTTACTGAATGGCGTGTATGTATTGATTACAGGAAATTGAATGATGCCACTAGAAAATATCACTTTCCTTTACCATTTATTGATCAGATGTTGGAAAGACTTGCAGGAATGAATTTTATTGCTTTTTGGATGGTTACTCAGGTTATAATCAAATTCCCATCGCACCAAAAGATCAAGAGAAAACTATATTCACTTGTCCATATGGTACATTTGCTTTTAGGAGAATGCTTTTTGGTCTTTTCAATGCACCCGCTACTTTTCAGAGATATATGATGGCCATTTTCTCAGATATGGTTGAGGAATATATTGAGATTTTCATGGATGATTTTTTTATTTTTGGCTCATCATTTGATTCATTTTTGCATAATTTAGCTTTGGTGTTGCAAAGATGTGAGGAGACTAACTTTATTCTGAATTGGGAGAAGTGTCATTTTATGGTGCAGGAAGGGATAGTGCTTGGACATAAGATTTCAGAAAAAGGAATAGAAGTTGATTGTGCCAAAGTGAAAGTCATCAAAAAATTGCCTCCACCCACATCTATTAAACTTGTTAGAGGATTTCTAGGGCATGTAGGATTTTATAGACGGTTTATCAAGGACTTTTCAAAAATTGCTAAACCCCTCTCTAATCTATTAGTTAAGGATGTGCCATTTAACTTCTCAGATGATTGCTCGCAAGCCTTAAACAATTTGAAGGAGAAATTAGTTTCAGCACCAATCATGGTAGTACCAACATGGGATATATCTTTTGAGTTAATGTGTGATGTAAGTGATGTTATCATAAGAGATGTTTTGGGACAAAGAAAGGGGAGGAATTTTTAGACAATTTACTATGCTAGTAGGACCTTATCAAGAGCCCAATTGAATTATTCAACAATTGAAAAGGAACACTTGGTAGTAGTTTTTGCTTTTGATAAATTTCATTCTTACTTGGTTGGTTCTAAAGTGATTGTTTATTTAGATCATTCAGCTCTGAAATATTTACTTACAAAGAAAGAAGTAAAGTGTAGATTAATTAGTTGGATTCTCTTGTTCCAGGAATTTGATTTATAGATCAAGGATAAGAAGGGAACTGAGAATCTAGTTACAAATCACTTGTCTAGAATTCCAATTGCAAAAGATGAGGATACTCTAACTCTTGAAGAATTCCTTGATGAGCATATATTTCATGTTAACTCTACACAAACACCCTGGTTTGCTGATTTTGTGAATTATTTGGCAAGTAATGTTTTACCCCCTAACATGTCACCACAATAGAAGAAAAAATTCTTTTCTAATGTTAAACATTATCCTTGGGAAGAACCTTTTCTGTTTATAATTTGTGCAGACCAAGTGATGAGGAGATGTGTACCAGAGGAGGAGATGGTAAGTATTCTACAACATTGTCATAATGAAGAGGCAGGTGGACATTTCAATTCCACAAAAACTATAGCTAAGGTTTTACAATCTGGTTTCTATTAGTCAATAGTTTTCAAAGAAGCACACACTCATGTACTCTCATGTGATAGATGTTAGAGAACGGGAAATATCTCTAAGAGAAATGAGATGACTTTAACCAACATTCTTGTTTGCGAATTATTTGATATTTAGGGTATCAATTTCATGTGCTTTAGAGTATGTGTCTAAATGGGTGGAAACTACTACAATGCCAACAAATGATGCTCGGGCAATGATCAAATTTTTGAAGAAAAATATTTTTACCAGATTTGGCATTCCTAGAGCAATCATCAGTGATGGGGGAACTCATTTTTGCAATAAACAATTTGATGCACTTCTCCATAAATGTGGAGTTACATATAAGATTGCAACCCCTTATCATCCTCAGACTAGTAGACAAGTAGAAGTTTCAAATTGGGAAATCAAAAGAATTTTGAGAAAACTGTGAATGCCTCTAGGAAAGATTGGTTAGTAAAACTTGATGATGCACTTTGGGCATATAGGACTATATTCAAAACACCCATTAGGATGTCTCCTTTTAGGCTAGTATTTGGAAAAGCTTATCATTTACCTATGGAATTAGAACATAGAGCATATTGGGCACTAAATTTTTTAAATTTTGACAGGCAACTTGTGGGAGAAGAAAGATTGTTGCAATTGAATAAGCTGGATAAACTTTGCAATGAGGCTTATGAGAATGCCAAGATATATAAAGAGTGTACAAAGAGATGGCATGGCAAACACATTCTAATAAGAGAGTTTGAAATTAGTCAAAAATTGTTACTTTATAACTCTCATCTTAGACTATTTCCTGGTAAGTTACGATCTGGATGGTCAGGTCCTTTCACTGTCACAAGGATACTTCATATGGGACAATTGAAGTTGCTCATGACACCAAGGGAACATTTAAAGTGAATGGTGAGCATCTAAAGCCATACTTTAAAGAAAGATATGACAAGCAGAAGTTCACATTGGACTTGAAAGAACCAGCTTAAAGAAAGAGATGGTCAAGCTAAAGAATATAAATCAGAACTACTTCCTCATCCCTTTGCTTTTAGGATTTTTAGTCTAGCTCAGTTTGCTTTAATTTTTTTTTTGTTTTGACATTTTTTTCCTTACTTGATTTTAGATAATTCTGTATTGTAGCCATCAATAGTTTGATCAACTCTTGTCCACCAGAAAAGGAGAATCGTTCACTTCAGAGGAGAAAGTTAAATTCATGAGAAATAGACATCTGAACTTTCTTTGTTCTCTTCGCATTTAGCGTAGTTGTTTATTTCGTTTTATCCATTTGGAAAGATTCTTTAGTTATAGTTTGATGTTTTTGTTGCAAAGTAAGAATCTGATTTCAAATTTACATAGAAGTTTCATGAGATTGCAGATTATGTGTCAAGTATTAAAATTGTTAGAAATTTGCAAAAGGATGCCAATAAATTTTAGAAAAAGAAGATTGGAATGCACTTCATTCAGGGAAGCTCTTACACTTAAACTTCTTTTATTATTTCACATTGAGGACAATGTTTGATTTAAGTTTGGAGGTATTTGGGGAGTTACATTCAAATTTACAACTAAGATTTCATATTTGCATTCAATTTTGGAATTTTTTTTCAAATTTGGGTATAAATTTTCTCTATGAGCATCTCTATTGATAACTTAGCTAAAGAAATACAAGAGCAAACTATGTTATATTACTAAAATTGAATAGGATGGATTCTCTTTTAAAGATCAAGTGACATGCTGAGTTATTTATTACCATTGCTCATTATTGAGAAAGAAGGATAGGAGCTACCTTGTGGTTTACTAATTCTTATGATAAGTCCTTTTCATAACTAATGAAAATTTCAATTAGCATCTTATGTTTAAATCATGCAAAGTGTATATGGATTAGTGATGATGTTGTGAATTCAGTAACATATTCTAGTTAACACAAGTATGCTAGAACTTATTTAATTATTCCTCAAGGCGAAATCCTAGAAAACATGTTTACTTGGGAATGATTTAGGCATTCTTTGATCAGTTTGAGCCTCTTAAGCTAAACTAATATATTCACTATTACTAGTGTCCCCATTGAGCTTTAATGAGAGAATGGCACATGCGAAGCATGTAAAAGACCACCATTCAATTTTTCTTTCTTTAGCTTCATCATTCAACCCTTTTCAGCTTGAAAAACCATGATTGACTTATTAAGAGACATATTCTAAACACAAGATTGCAGAGACATAAATGAGTAAATTAGAAGATAAGTTTGTGGGAGTTAAAGAGAAGAATGCTAAAAGAAGAGGAAAAAGGACAAAAGGAAAGAAATCAATAAGGATTTATCCTTCAATTGGGGGGATCATATCTCCATGAACTCAATAGAAAATAAGTTTGGAGATATGATAGTAATACAACCCATAGTTGGGGGGATAGTTAAGATGTTGAATATGCAGATATGATCTCTCACTTTGTGTATCCTTATTCCATTTTCTTGTTAGCTAAACCCAAGGCCCCATTAAAATCTTAATAAAGACCTATTGATCTAAGTGAACAAAGTTTTCTACATTAGTAGAGAGGGATTATGAAAAGTAAGCTTATGGAGTGTTTTGTGAAGATCATGAAAATCACTAGTTTTCACATTATTGACTGAAAAACATGCATGTGGTATGAAATTGACACTGCACATGCACACATTTTCATTTCATGAAAGGATTGATGAAGCATGGGTATCTTGAGTGATTTTTAAGATATTTGCACATGTGTAATTTTTTTGGCATGTTACTAATTTTTTGAAAGAGATTTTCCTAACTGATTCATAAGTTCAGATTGTTATTTTGCTCAAGAATGATCAAAAGGTAAGTTTGGGGGTGTTTGATAAGCTCATAATATATCATATTTTTTATATATAAATTCACATATTTAAGATCTTCTTTTAAAATTTTTCAGTGGATATTGCACTTAATAGAGTTTGTTTTGTTGATACGTAAAATGAAACTAAAGATTACAAAAGATATTACATTAAAGCTCTAGCACTGATGGAGGCATATTTGGAAACTCTATTCAACATGAAAGTTTTAGGCTTTATTCTTATCTTTCCAACGCATTAAAAATCATATGATTCTGAATTTATATAAGAATATTATGGCTAAAATAGTACAATTGTCAGTAGAGCTTCACATTTGTTTGCTACTTCATTTGACAGGAGGTATCACTTTGAAGGCTCACAACTCATAGAATGTAGATGATTCAGACAAAGTGATCAACATAAAAGTTGTATATCTTGAATTTATCAATCCATTGCAAAATTAATGAAGCAATTCTAAGTTTATATGAGAAATTTAAGATCAAAACAGTGATAGTCTCTCCAAAAATCTTGGAAGAAGAATTTTTACTACGAAGTTCACCAACATAAAAGGTGGTACTTTGAGGGCCCACATTTAAAAATAAAAAAAAAGAAAAAGTGATTAACATAAAAGTTGTAGATATTGAAATTATCTATCCAACCCAATAAAAGTCACTTAATTTGGAGTTCATATGAAAATGTTATGATGATTTTACTAAAACTGCTCTAAAACATCAAAAACTCAGAAGTAAATTTTTTCTCCTAAGTTCGCTTTAGAAAACTCCAAAGAAAATGATTTTTTCTCTAAATTTAACCTCAAAGAACTCTAAAGCAAAACAAAAATCTCCAAAGCAATGATTTTTTATCCAAAGTTCACTTCAGAAAACTCCGAAACAAGAATTCAAAATTTCACTCGATTTTCGTACCTCCAAAGTAGCCTAACAAGAAACAAAGTTTAAAATCAAAGCTTGGAATTGGAATCACAAAAATTTAGTTATTCTTCCATGCATCAGATGTTGTTGTCCAAAATATGATCAGTAATGTATTTTTAGCAATGGAGTCCCATAATAATTAGCAATTGCAATCATCTGAGACATTTTTGAAGCAATTTCCTTTACATATATTGCTAAAATTTTTAAAAGTTGTTGAAATTTGCAAAAGGTATATTTGGAAATTAGTGGCATAACAATGCTATTTATTGTTGAAACTTTTCTTACATTTGGAAACAATCTTTTCCTATAGAAAATACAGAGTTATTTTTAGAAGATGATTCTGGCACTTAAAGGAATTGCAATTTATGTCGGAATTCTATTAAGACCCAGCTGCTTGGATTATTTAAGGACACCTAGGAGTTCAGATCGGGGGAGGAGAGTGGATCATAGATAGAGAGTTGGATGAGAAGAAGAGCTTAGAGCAAGAAGATCATTGGAGAAGGCCGCTGCAACTTGAATATTTTGTTTTCTTTCTAGTTCATCTTTTGTTTTTGAATCAACATTCAATATTAGATTATGATAATGTTTATTAATTACTTGGTTAGTTTTAATTCAAATATGATGTTCTAATTTTTTATTATCTAGGATTAAATGGATCCTAGCAATAAAGCTTATGTTGATATTTGATTTTTGAGTTAAATTATTTTCTTCCTCATTGTTTCTTCTTTTCTAAGCTTAATGTGTGTATGTGCTTAGCTACCATGTAAATGAACTGAGATTCCTAATTTATACTTAAGAGAGATGAATTAGGAATAGACTATTGAATTGAAGAACATATGATGCAATGAAATCTAGAGAGAGCCATTATATATGTGCAATTCGTGTGATATGACCTTGTGAGCGCATATATTACACTTGGATGCTTAAGCTAAATGAGTTTATTAATTTGGATTTACATGGAGACATACCAAATCACTTTAATAGGTATACCTATCATAACACTTGAGAAAGGGGGTTGATACTTTAGTGCATCCGATTAACTATGAGAGGAATAATGATTTAGTCAATGCAATTCATCAATACAAGTGGATTTGCTAGGCGAAGTTGAATTCCTAGATATTTCATCCATTGATATTTCTTCTTTTTCTCTTACAATTTGTCAACTTTAGTGTTTATTCAAATTTAGTTCTTATATCATCTATTGAATTTTGATTCAATCAAATATTACTGATTTGATACAAGTTTGGTACTTAGTGTGTAACAACCTACTTCCTCATGGGAACAATACTCAACTTACCTCATCCATATTACTTATGAGCATGTATAGTTGCATGAGAGTCAACAACCAATTAGAATGTCTTCTATCATTAATGGAGCTCACCTATCACCAATGACTAGAATTCAAAGTAGCTATAAATGAAGCATCAGTGGAGTAGGTGGAACTAATGAAGTATTGAGAAACTCATTCAAAATCCTTTTGAGAGCATTTACTAATCTAAGCTAAACCTTCTGCAATCCTTCAAGAGTTAAGAGCTTTACTTTCAATCCTTCCTTAACTTTCTTTGAAGGCTCTCAACTACCTTTAGGAAGATCACTTCTATATTTAATTTTTAGAAACCTTCGCCTATGCTTATTGATAAATTCCTGTGCTTAAACTTTTGATATTCATTTCTTGTGAAGTTCTTTGAGCTAGTGGTTGAGACTAGACTCAAGAAGAGCTGTGACTGTCTAAGTGCAGACAAGAGCTATTTATTTACACCTCCTAGACGTAGAATTTAGAAGAGTGTTGGGAGCATTGTGAATACTCTCCCTAGAGCTAGAATCTAGAAGAGTGCTAGTAGCACTATTTTTGCCCCCCGCAGAGCTAGAATCTAGAAGAGTGCAGGGACCACTTGTATTTCTAATATTGGGAATAGTGGAACCCAAGACACTAAGAGAAAAGTATTTTTGGAAGAGCGGAGTAGAGTGTTTACTTAAACTACTATAAAATCATTGCGTTTTATTTATTTTGTGCTTTTGTTAATTGAGTGATTGATCGCTAGAGGGAAGAATACTTCTAAAGGAGTTGAGAAATAATTTTAAAGTACCCAATTTACCATTCCCCTCTTGGGTTTTTGCTTAACCTTCGAGACCAACAAGCAGTATTAGAGTAAACTACATAAATACTTGTAGTGATCCGGTGGCAAACCCATCATCCTCATTATAAATATTCATCAAGGGGCAATAGTCTACCTGACCACCCCTATTTGATGGAACTAACTTCGCTTACTAAAAGTTAAGGATGAAGCAGTAGCTAATGATATGGAATCTTGGAAGGCTATTAAAGTTGGAATCACTCTTTCCATTACTGAAGTGGACGCATGGACCAAAGAGGAAGCCACCTCAGTCCAAAATAATGCAAAGGCTATGGACTCTTTATTTTGTGGAATATCTTCATCTAAGTTTGATAAAGTATCCTCTTACACCACTGCAAAAGGAATCTGTGATAAATTAGTATCTATTTATGAAGGTTCCTCAAAAGTCAAGGGAACTAGAACAAATATGTTGATAGAAGAACTAGAAAACTTTAGAATAAAAGAAGGAAAAAGTATATCTGAAATATTTGCTCGCTTTTCTAAAGTTACTAATGCTTTCAAAGGTTTGGAAAAAGAAGTTATAAACTCTGAATAGGTGATGAAAATACTAAGGGTGCTACCAGAATCATGGAACCAGAAGATTACAACAATAGAGGAAGCAAAGGATCTAAATACTCTTCTGGTGGATGATCTTATCAGCTCATTGATGTCACACGAGTTGATTAAGAACAAAAGGGAGGAGCCAAAAAGCAAAAGAAAAGTATTGCTCTGAAAGTGACCAAAGAAAGTAGTAGTGATCTAGCATCATAATCTGAAGATGATATAGCCATGTTGCTAAAAAATTTTAGAAAGTTTGCAAGAAGTAGCAAAGGCAGCTCTTCAAGGATAAAACCTAGATAATAAGAGAAAATGGTTGAAAGAAAGAAGGATCTCCCTATATGTATCCTGAATGTCCTAATGAAGAAAAAGTAAATATGAATGAGAAGGATGATAGAAAAGAAAAGAAATACTTCAAGAAGTTCTCAAGAAACCAAGCCACAGGAATGTATGTTAATGATGAAGAATCATCAGAGACTAGCTCGAGTGAGAAAGAATATGCCACATGGCCTAGATGGAGAATGAATCAACAGATCAAATCACCATCGAGGAGCAATGCACAATAGAGCTGGAGACAGAAGTAAACTCATACTACTCTTATAGTTCTGACTCTTCAAGTTCAAATAGCACTTGTGACAAATGCAAAAAACTTGATGGGTTACAACAATCACACAACTCTATCTTCAGTGAGTTTGAATTACTTAGCTAGAAGCTTACTCAAAAGAAAAGACACCTTGATGCAACTATCAAAGTAAATTCTATTCTTACAGAAATAAATCTATCTCTACAATAGGAGGTTGGAGATCTGAAGAAAGAGATAGAATTATTAAAAAACATATTGTTCTCTAATCCAGGAGAATCTGTGACCAAATTCATGAGAATGACTGATCAAACTAGCAAAAGGGGACTTGGATGTAAATAGTCACATAATGAAAATTTACAGAAATTTATTATATGGTGAAAGGGAGTGAACCTAATAGAAGAAAGGGAAAACTGTCCAAATATTAGAAGGTTCATAGGTTATCCCTGGATAAAGAAACCAGTGGAATATAATGCACCTAGCAAAATTCCAAATACTTATTCTTTTTGTAATAGATTTGGACATAAACTATATGATTGTTATGCTAAAATGATGCAACCAAAAGGTGCTAAGATGATATGTAAACACAAGGAATGAGAACACATTTATACCACACACAATTCCGCTAACATTATTAGACCCAATACTTAGTTACCAATAAGGTAAGAAGAAAATTTTCTTTGAATGCAAGTAAGTCTCAAAGCTACGTCTGGAAATGCATGGTTCATGGACACTGGCTATTTGAGACATATGACTAGGAACAAAAAGATGTTTAAAGAATTTAAGCCAATGGATGGATGAACAGTAGCATTCGGCATCAATTATAAAGGTCTTATTAAGGAAATAGGTAAAATTTATGGTTTATTTAATGCATGTATAGAGGATGTATTATATGTAGGCCTCAAGCATAATCTGCTAAGCATCAATCAATTATGTGACAAGGGTCACAAAGTTGTGTTTAAACCATCTCCATATAATGTATTCGATATAGACAATAATCTACTGTTTAGTGGAAAAAGGCATGGAAATATTTATCTAGTATAACTAGATGTATTGTTGGAAAATGTCTAATTATAGTCAAGGATGATCCATGGGTATGGCACAAGAAGTTGGGACAATTAATATGCCAAATATCAAATCTTTATGGAAAAAAGGATCTTGTAATTAGTCTACCAAAATTAAACTATGACAAAAATCAAATTCGCAAATTTTATCAATTGTCAAAATAGACCAAAATATCCTTCCATCCTAAAAATGAAGTATCTACATCCAGAACCCTGGAACTATTGCACATGGATCTATTTGGACCATCAGACATAGTCAACTTTAGAGGGAAAAAATATGTATATGTGATAGTAGATGACTATTCTAGATTTACTTGAGTGATTTTCTTGACTAGCATAAATGAAGCATTTTCAATATTTTATACATTTTCAAAGCTAGTTCATAATAAGAAACAGATGTCTATGGTAGCCATCCTCGGTGATCATGGTGGTGAATTTGAAAACAAAAGATTCATTGATTTTTGTGATGAAAAAGGAATTCACCATAGTTTCTCATGCCCCAGAACTCCTCAATAAAATGGAGTTGTGGAAAGAAAGAATCAGATAATTTAGGAAATGGCAAGAACCATGCTGAATAAAAGTAAATTATACAAAAGATTCTGAGGAGAAGCAGTTAGCACTGCTTGCCACGTGTTGAACAGAGTCACTATAAGAGCAATCTTAAAGAAAACCCCCTATGAGCTTTGAAAAGGAACAAAAGCAAACATCTTATATTTATATCCCTTTGGATGCTTATACTATGTGCTAAAGAATGGAAAAGATAACCTTAGAAAGTTTGATCTAGAGAGCTATGAAGCTATCTTTTTTGGTTCCTCTTCCAATAGAGAGCATTTAGAGTCTACATTAAGAAAACACAGGTTGTAAAAGAGTCCATACATGTCAAATTTGATGAATCAAATATAACCTCAAGAAAGGAGTGTGACAGTAATGCAGATGAAGTTACAACAAATATGAAGAAGCTCAAATTGAAGGATCAAGAAGATGACACAAATTGTGAAGACATACAGAGTTCAGAAAGTGAAGAGGAGGTAAGTGTAGGTAATGTTCCCTATCAGTAGGACATCAACCTCCTACTAATTTGAGATTTGTTACTACTCATCCTAGAAAGCAAATCATAGGAAATGTATATGACGGTGTTAAAATAAAATGGTTTATGCAAAATATTTGTAGTCATTATGCTTTCATATCTATAATAGAACCAACTAACATTAATCAAGCTTTCAAAGATGAAAATTGGATTACAGTAATTTAAGAAGAGCTTAACCACTTTGAAAGGAATAAAGTATGAGAATTAGTTCTAAAACCAAAGAATGTTGGTGTAATCAAAACTAAATGGGTATTTAAAAACAAACTGGATGAGAGTGGGTTAGTTGTAAGAAATAAGGCATGATTAGTTGCTAACGGGTACTCTCAAGAAGAAGGAATTAACTTCGAAGAATCATATAACTTAGATCTCTTCTTTACCTTACTATATCCAGACTAAATATTCTCTTTAGTTTGTACTCATGTGCTAGATTTCAATCCAATCCTAGAAAATCTCATCTTACTATAGTATCCCAAAGGAACTAATTTTGAACTCATTAGATATTCTTATGCTAATTTTAGAAGATATAAAGTCGATAGAAGAAGTACTAGTGGAACTTGTCAATTTCTATAAAGCAGTTTAGTATCATGGTTCTCTAGAAAAGAGACTAGTGTTACTCTCTCTACATCAGAAGTTGAATACATAGTAACTAGAAGTTATTATGCTCAATTATTATAGATGAAACAACAACTTCTCGATTATGGAATAAGCTATAAAGACATACCCATTAAATGTGATAAAACTAGTGCTACATGCTAGACAAAGAATCCTATTTACTAAGCATACAGAAATCAGACACTAGTTTATTAGAGTTCATGTTGAAAAACAAAATATATGTCTAAAATATGTACCCATAAGTGCTCAACTTACTGATATTTTTACTAAGTCACTGTCATTAGACACCTTCTACAACATCATAGAAGAATTAGGCATGACAAATGTGATGATTTGAGAGTAAAATCTCTAATGTTTCTATGCTTGAAATTGCAATATTGAATATGCTTTCTTGAGACTGAACTTTGTCTTAGACAAAGTAGTTATTCGTATTAAGTGCTCTATTTATACTTTATCTAAAGATTGATTCCCGAGGTTGAGTACACCTAATTTTCTTGCTAGAATTAACTTGCAACTATGGTTATCACATCTAATTCTATTTTTAGCATGAGTTATTCTCTCTTTTCAAAAAGATCATATCAACTACCTCATATAGCTCTCGTAATCAATATATTTTAATCCCTGAATCACAATCCTTCTCTACACCATAGAGATGAAACTCTTTAGAGAAGAACATTTTGGAAGCAATCAAAGAGAGAAGACAAGTGCGTGGTGGGGACAGAAGAATCGACCGTTGCTTCTTCAGTTATTCTCCTAGAGGGATGATAATACTTCTATGTTCACCAATCTTCCATCCATTCTTTCAGAAGCATTTCTCTTCAAAATCTAGCCTTATTGACACCATTCAACAATCTCATCACTACCCCATAGCCCTGGTTCTTATATTACCATCATCTTAGGCATTTGAAAAGGAGCAGAATGGAACAAACAAGTATATTACATCCATCTATAAATCTATCTGTCAAAAACTCTATAGAAGCATGATATGATCTTTTTTATATTTAACTACAAGTAGACCAGATATTATGTTCAGTGTTTGCATGTGTGCACAAGTCCAATCAGATCCTAAAGAATCACATCTAGTTGTTGTTAAAAGAATATTTAGATACCTTTTAGATACTCCAAAACCTTAAACTATGGTATCCAAAAGGTTCAAAATTTGAATTAATAGGGTATTCTAGCTTAGATTTGCAGGATACAAAGTAGATAGAAAGAGTACCTTAGGTTCATGTCAGTTTCTTGGAAGCATGATTATATCATAGTTCTCTAAGAAATAAAAATTTGTTATTTTATCAACTGCTGAAGTTGAATATGTATTTGTAGGTAGTTGTTGTGCATAGATTTTGTGGATGAAACAACAATTAAATGATTATGGTTCAAAATATGTTGATAGTCCTATTAGATATGACAATACTAGTACAATAATCTGACAAAGAATCCAGTATTACATTCCAAAACTAAACACATAAAAGTCAAACATTTCTTCATTAGAGATCATGTACAAAACCATGACATCTACTTAAAATATGTACCAACGGAAAATTAGTTAATAGACATCTTTACAAAACCATGTTCAAAAGATAGATTATATAAAATTAGAAGAGAACTTGGAAATTAGAAGAGAACTTGGTGTACTAGATGAATTTGCATGAAATGCTTATTACATGATTTAATCATAATATAATGTTAATGATCACATTAAGATGACTAAGATCATTCATAAATTTTAATTAAAATGCTTTAGAAGCAAGTAAGAAATTCTGAAATAACATTTAGAATGCATCTAAAATGATTCAAAAACTCGATTACATCACTTAGAATGATTTAGAAATGACTCAAAAAATCTGATAGAACATTCATAATTTTTCAGAAGCAACATAGAAGTTCTGTTATAATCTTAGAACTATTATCACTCATCACAGAAGTTTTAACTCATTGGCCTAATTGTCCTAGAACCTTTGCCTTTAAAAGTTCCTTCTGCACACATTCATCAAAACTTTTGAGATTATTGGCATAGAAGTTCTGACTAACCTCTATTCCTCATTAAATCTCTGATACAGTATATTAAAAGTTCCATCCCCTACTAAAACCCTAGCATCAAAAACTCTACAGACTCATCTGCTATCTTTAAGCCCCTTCTTCAGGAAAGGCGATTCAAGTTTTCTCACCATCTACATTTTCCCTCCTTCAAATCACTCTCATTTCAATTTATCCCAAGAGATTTATCATCCCTAGAATCTCTGAAACCCTCACCTTCAAAAACCAAAGCCAAAAATTCTACTAGTTGCTGCAAATGGCAGGGACAAAGGAGGCAAGAAAATGAGCTAAAATCTCATCTTTAGATTCTGAGATAAGGAGAAGGGAGAATTCAGAAGAAGAGACTCCAAGGAAAAGGAGAATAATAGAAGATTATGTTCTAAAGGTAATATTCAATAATAACTCTTCTACTCATAGTAAGTTCATTAAGTATTTTGAAAAAAGAAAGATTTGAAAGGAAGAGTATTTGACTTCAAAGTGTTCGGAGAGAATGGCCTGAATCTAGAAGTGACAAGTTGGATTAAATTCTGTGGATGGAAAAATTTCATGAGCTATAAGAATAAGTCCTACACTATAATGGTTTAAGCCTTGGATACAAACTTCAACTACAACACCAAAAAATTATGGATTGGAAAGAATGAAATAAACCTATCTTCAGAGAGTATAAGAAATGCATTCAATATTCTTGAGATAGAACAACAAGAAATAGATTGGTAATCTGACAAAACTAGGCTATTTTAGATCTAGTTGGAGTAGAAATCAAAGAGAATGTGACATACTTACATGAAAGCCATATGAATTTAGATATTAAGCTTGCTCATATGTTGATGTTCAACAACATATATTCAAAGTCAAGGGGTACAGATCAGATTTTTGAGAAGGAAGCCAAGATCTTATTAGCTATGAAGCAATAAAAGAGAATAGATCTTGCTCAAATAATTGCTAATCAACTATACTTGGTCAAGACTTCTACCAAGTATTATCTTCCATATGGGATAACAATGAGTAAATTTCTGAGGATAGACAACATTGATCACTCCAAAGAAGATGAAGAAGAATTCATGGTAAGAAAAGCAATAGACAGAGATACTTCGAAGAGAATAGGCTTTGAATTAACTCCACAAGGTTGGATTTCTTAGAAGCCAAGAAACAAAGAACAAGTAAAGAGAATAGAAATTGGAAGAAGAAAAAAGAGACAAGCAAGAGACTATGTAAGAAAGAACAAACATAAGAGAAGAAGCCATAAGAAGAAATGAGGAAGAGATAGAACTAGAAGATAAAGAGGAGAGTATAGCAACAATTCCCTCAAGACCTACCTAAACTCAACAACAGTCTTCCATTCCTTCACCTCAACAACCCGCCTACTTAATTCCACAAAACCTTGACACTATTCTTTTATCCCACTTTCTACCAATTCATACAAGTTTAACCAACTTTGAAACCCAAAACTTAACTCTTAACCAAAAGATGGATTCAATTTGAGAATCACTAGCTCATAAGCTAGATGCACTAAGTGCATAAATTGAAACTATCAAAACCCATCCTCAAACCCAACTTTCACCATCCTACCCTTTCTCTCCACAACTTCATTACAAATCCCCTTCACCCATTCATTTTCCTACATATTCATCATCTTCCATTTCAAATGCACACACTCCAACTCCAGAAGTTGTCCAACCTTAGGCTGAATAATCTGAAGCTATCATTCAAACTCCCACACAAAAACAACCCTCTTTAGTCTTCCCAAAATTCATTCATATTGAACCATTGCCCAATCTTCCAGAGGATTATCTTTCAAACCCATGTAGAGCTATTGTTAGACATGAAAAGTATCCCATCATAGTACCACTTCCAAGATCTTATTTCCTTCCCAAAGGACCATCAATCTATCTAGATTGGGGTTAATATGATCACATTCTATCAAGAGAAGTAATTCCCACTCAAATTGAAGATCTTCCTCCACATTTAAGGAAGAGAGCTCCACTTCCTCCACCACCTCCTCCAAAGCTAGAGAATGAAAATTGGGATATACTTCTTCATATTTATCATCTAATCAAACTCATATATTCTGAATTCAAAGCTCAATTAGAAATTAATTCTGCAATCTCTAGAATGTTTCTATCCCACAACCTTATCATTCATCCTTCAACACTTCCATTTCCATAAATCATCGATTAGATTGCTCTTTCTAGAATTTAACTGATCCTTGATTCTCCTCTCACACCCATCGGTCATGAAATCAACATCCCTCAATTAGCATCTTTCTAAGATGCATATAACGAGAAACTTCTTCAATTGCTTCTAGCTTCAAGGCCTCTTAGAAGAACATTTCCATCTCCCTCAGGACATTTCAATAACATTCTTATAACTGAGGAAGAATTCTTATTTTACTCTGAAGCTAATCTGCAAGGTATTGCTGACAATCTTACACTTCCTTATCCAAAGCTTGTTGATTCATCACTTCATCATTAAATTTGGGTGAATTATCCCAAACCAGCCTCCTCACCAAAACAAAAAACAACTCTAAAAATACCTAGAAAACCAACAACATCACCTTCTCCAAAACCAAAAACATCTAGAAAACCACCTTCTATTCCCATAAAACAAACTGTTCAAACAAAACCAAAGAGAAAACCCAAAATTCCACCTCCTAAAGTTCACAAAAGGCTTATCCTCCTCGATACACTTTGTATTATGAGAAATACATGGCTAGAATGAATGCCAACACTAAAGCCATTCTTAAGAAACAACCTCATCTTTTTCCTGAAATCTTAGACCCCACAGTCAAAGATCGCATTAATATCATTTATGTTTCAACCTAAAAAAGCCCCTTTTTAACCTAAGAACCACCCTCTGTAATTCCAAAAGATCCCACTTTTGTTCTCCCCCCCCCCCCTCCTACTAGAATCAAAAAGGTCGTATCTAAACCTAGGTCATCTTCCAAATAACCCACTCAAACCTCCACCACCATAGCTCCTCCTTCCATAATTACTCCTTCTGAAGACCCCCACTTCTTTCCTCTAACCTACACTAGAAAACCAAGAACCTAACTTACTGTTATATTTAACTCACATCTTCCTTGTTTAACTACATTCATCTTTTTGTGATGTTACTTCATTGTTGTGTTATGCTTTTTATGTTGTATCTCAATTTGCAATGATTTATCTCATTTTGTTCTAATGTATCTCAATCACTCTTGCTATGTAACTTAATTGTTACTTTGAAGTATATATGTTTTTGTCATGCAATCTCTTTCTTACTATCTTTTACTTAATTCTTTTTTATTATGACAAACAGAGGAAAAATAAAGAAGAGAGAAATGAGAAAAATAAAAAAATTATAATTTTTTTAAAGTACATTCAGGGTACATATATTTAGGGGGAGCTTACCCATACAGGGGGAGCCCCACTAAGTAAATAGAAGCACATTGCATCCATTGCATATTTTGAAATTTTTTATGAAAGGTTTATCACTCAAATATTTTGTCATAAAAAAGGGAGAGAATGTTAAGTCTAATCCCTTTACTAAGCTTCATTTTGATGATAAATGAGATTAAACAACTTAGTTTTGATGATGAACAAACAAATGAGTATGGAATTAAAGTACTAACAAATTATTTTCCAAGTGTTACAACATTAAATATCAAAACAGATTAAGAAAAGTAAATGCAAGAAATAAAATGTGTTAATTACAAAATTATTATATTAACCCTTCAAAGGAAGATATAAAAAGGAATTCTTGAATAAAAAAATGTTCAAAAATACTAAGAAGTAAATCACAAGTTAATCATAAGTTACTTAGAAGTAATTTAGAATGACATCAAAAATAAAATATGAAACTCAGAAGCACTCAGAAGTTACTAGACATAACACAGAACAATACCAGAAGCATATCAGAACTTCCTCAGAATCAAGACATAGCATTATTGCAAATCAGAGGATTGACAGAAGTTTCATCAAATTCAGAAGCAAGTCAGAAGTAAAACAGACAAAATTTCTACAATAGAAATTCTTCAGAAGAACAAATAGAAACAAGATAGAGAAACGCCAAAAGCAATATCAATTCTCAGAAGTATCATTCAAATATTCAAAAGTATCTTAGAATTACATAATTACAATAGAAGCTTTCTCAGAAAATCAAAAGTATGTTAGAAGTTAAATAGGGGAACTTTCTACACTCAGAAGTTCTTCAAAAGAACACTAAAAGCAATATCAAGGCATACAAAATTATGCTAGAAGAAACTTTGTCTACATAGAAACAATGCACAAACACTGAATACTACATAGAAACAACTCAGAAGAAAATCAGAAATATTCTTAGAAGTGTTTTCAAGAAGGTATGAATCAATGAAGAAATATAAAAGCAAAATCTAAGTTTCATAGGTAAATTAGAAGCTACTCAGAAGTTCTTTAGAAACTTAGAATATGATCGTTGAAGGATAAGACAATCCATAGAAATTTTGAAGAGGATATTGCTAAAAAATTAACTTATCACATAAATTCTAAAGAACCACTTCAGAAGTTCTGTTAAGATATAAATCAAATGACAACAGTTCTAGGCACTCTTCTCAGAATTTCTAAACCTCGACAAAATAAAAAAGTCATGACCAAACCTACCTAATTGATTTCAAAATGATGTCAAAGGTTGTAATGGCTAAATATTTTCAAAGCCTATATAAAGAAGATTAATCCAAGAATTAAAATTCAAAGTACACACTAAAAATCTTCTAATTCAAAAAGAGCATTCACGATCTTCCATCATTCAACTCTAGCTACAACGACACTACCAGAGTATTCAAAGCTTCAAAACTAGATCTGTGTCAACTTCAGAAGGAGTTTGAATCTAATCTTATTGTATACTTTGTTCATTTAATTAATTTTTAATTTTTGTACATATCTGCTTAAGTAAGAGACATTATTTTGTACATTCAATTTTGAAAAATAAGTGAGTTAATTGGTAAGCTTTGTGAAACTAATAGTTTGTAAAAGTTTCTAGTTAGCTTGGAAAAACCAGTAAATTAGTTGGTAAGCTTGGAAACCAATGTATATAAGTTAGTTGGTGTGCTTGGAAACCAATGTGTAAAAGTTTCTAGTGAGCTTGGAAGATTAGTAAGTTGTTAGTGATCTTATAAAACCAACAAGTGTTTTAGTGGAATCTGAGTTCAGTAAAGGAGACTATCTAAAAGAAGTGGAGGAGGAACCCAGGAAGTGCTAAACCACTATAAGAACATTGTGTGTATGTGTTGTAAGCTATTCTTTCTTTTATTTTAGGCACATCTCTCAAGTTATTAGTAAAAATTTTTGAAAGTTCAATTCACCTGCCTCTAGAGCTACCATCAAATTAGGGACCAACACAACTTAGAGAAGATTTTTCTTCATTCTTTTCTTATTCTTTTTCAGTCATTTTTGTTTATGTAACAAGTACAAAAAGAGGAAGAAATAAAGAATTGAACTACATTACAAGATTTGTCATTTTTGTAATGAATCAAATAATTTTCATTTTTATTGATTATCCTCAATTGATTACACTTACTGTGTACATTAGAAAAATTATATGTTTATATCCCAAACCGTAAGTTGTCCTGATTACATCTTCACAATGGGAGAAAACCCTTGATTAAAAGGAAAAGTATAATGCATCTTAGAAACCCAAAAATAAAACACACACTCTCTCTCAAAATGGATATATGCTATCTTTGGGATCACCAAGCACATTGTGATAACTTGATATTTAGGAGATTGCCTCAAGTCAATGAGTGGATAAGATGACATGGTTCTAGATTGGGTTGCTAGACACTAGATCAGCTTAGAAAATTGGTGTTTTGATCTAATTGGTTTGTCTTGGGTGAAATCAAGACCAGGTGATTTATGTTGTCTAGACTATAAGAAACCATAGAGACAGTAGGTATTTTGTGACCCAATTAGCATATCACAAAAGGACTCAAGATCGGGTGATATCTATTGTGTTTAGACCTGAAAGAGATCAGAAGAAAACTGGTGACCTAGGTTTGGTTAAGCCTTCTCTCATTGCCCATGAGAAGCTTAAGAAGAGTGGGCCAGGTTGACTAGATTTAGCCTGGCTCTCTCAATTACCCATGAGAAGCTTAGGAAGAGTAGGCCAAATTGACTGGGTTTAGCTATTTTGATGAAAGGTATATGCCAAGGTTTGACTCAGTGAGTCATGACTCAGTGACTCGGTGATTCACGACTTAGTGATTCGGTGAGTCACGACTCAGTAACTCGGTCCTAGACTTAGGCTTTGGAATAAGTCAATGAGTGATGTTTGCTAAGGTTTGACTAAGTGAGTTATGACTCAATGAATCAATGAGTCATGATCAGTAACTTGGCCCTAGACTTAGGATTTTGAATGAGCTGATGAATGGTGTTTTCTAATATCCCATGGAAAACTGTAAGCAGGTAATCTTTGTTGTTTATACTATGAGAGATCGAAGATCTAGGTTATATGAATTAAACCTAATTATACTTTGAGTTAATTAAGCCTTTCATGATTAACACTAATGATAGTGATTAGTGCTAATGATAGTTCTTAGTTAATTTAGGATAATGTCATTAATTTTCTAATTTATGGGGCAATTATATGGTTTAATTAGGGTTTAAATAGGTTTTAATGTGTTCAAAATGTCTAATTCAGCATTATCCTATTGTCCATTAGCCATATGGGACCCATCATTACCATAGCATGGGTGGGACCCATGTGTGTACCATGGTGGGGCTATGGCAGAGTGCCCTTAGACACTAGAGAAATTACCATTGGCCAAAGGCCACTGGTGTCAAGTGAGGCACCTGCCTCTTGAAGATTCCTCAAGCTCCTCCTCCAAGTTCTCACTACAAAAGAATTCTTCTTTCCCAAAAATCCCACTTTCACAAGAAGAGGGAGGGGTATTTATAGGCTTGAGGCCCTCTAGGGGTAGGTTAGTAATTTCAACTCCAACATAGGGATATTCTTAGGATGTCAGCTTCAACATGGGGGCATTTTTGGAAACTCTTGGAAAATGTGCCCAGCTTCACCATTTGGGCAATTTAGAAATTCCAAGAAAATATGCTCGGCTTCACCATTTGGGTAATTTGGGAATTCCAAGAAAATGTGCCCAGTTTCACCATTTGGGCAATTTGGGAATTTCGGCTCCAACATAGGAGCATTCTTGGGATGCTAGCTTCAACATGGGGGCATTTTTGGGAACTCATGGAAAATGTGCCTTGCTTCACTATTTGGGCAGTTTGGGAATTCCAGAAAAATGTACCCAACTTCACCATTTGGGCAGTCTGGGAATTCCAAGAAAATATGCCCAGCTTCACCATTTGGTCAGTTTGGGAATTCCAAGAAAATATGCCCAGCTTCACTATTTGGGCAGTTTGGGAATTCCAACTCCAAGATGGGGTATTCTTGGGATGCCAGTTTCAACATGGGGGAATTTTTGGGAACGAGCTTTGCTTTTAATGTAATTTCCATGTATGAAATGGAAACTATACACTTATAACCCTAAAAATAATGCAGGTTTTCTTCCTTCATTAATTGTATGTATGTCTAAGTAGATGCCATGCAATTAATTTAGGTAAAATACTTATTCTTCTGGTTGCGCAAATAGGGCCCCACACCTATGCGGGTAATGGCAGTCGTCTTTTGATAATGACGTAGATAGAAAGCTTTTCCAATTACATAGACTGAATATGGTGGACAAACTTTTGTGTGATCGCGCAGCTTGGAAATTTTTGTGATCGCACAGTCCTGGCGATTTTTGTGAACGCATAACCTTGGCAATAATTCATCCCTGCTCGCTCCAACGGCGTAGGACCTAAAGCTATTTCAATTGCGTTACTTAGAATATGCTCATGCTCATTCCAGCTGCACGAGAACTGAAGCTACCTCATATGTGGAGGCCGTGAACTCTGTGGGTAGAGACCCATCAACATCCATGCAATCAAGAAACCAACATTTTCAACTATGTCATTGGGAGAGCATTTCATCTGCGCGGTTTAGCGATGCTAATTTTGTTCATCTACTGCGCAACTTGTGTCTTGACTGTGCAGCTTCAACTGCATTCTTCCGCATCTCACCTGCGTAGGGTCATGCTGCATTGTTTCAGTCTGACGGAAAATCCCATCTAATTTCATGAAGCCTAACTATGCGGACAGGCTAGAGACTTGTTGGCTGAAGACACTTCATTCAAACTACGTAGTTGGGCTATGCGTAGGTGGAAGACCGTCTTCGGCTGATAAACTAGCTGCGCGAGTTCAACCGCATGAGTCAAAAAGTTTGTCCGCTAGAGAAGCTTTGGTCGCATTATGGTAGTCATCTTCCTCACCTACACGTCACATCAACTTCTGCGTGGCACATCATTTATACATAAACTTCCTAGCTGCTGAGTGGAACCATTCTGGGTCTGTCATCATCGCTCGCAGCCGACGACCATAGGCCATTGCCTCCCCAGCGAATTAGTCTTCTTCATCTCTGGCTGTTGGAAGCGTGGAATTGATCGTCTATGTTTTCTGACAAAATGGGAACATGACAACTGCCACTGCCCCTTATGTCGTTGCCATCAGACCATCGGACGACCAATCTGCTCTGGTCAGGAACTTAGCAACAACTTCCTGACCTCCGAAGACTCTTCACCACGCTGGATCTTCGCCCTTGTTTGTCAGAGGATTCGGATAAGGTTGGAAAAGCCCATTTGTTTTGGCCACAAGTTGTCATTGTGATACTGTTGTCCGACTATCAGACGATCGATTTGTGCCATCCAAAAAATTAACCTCACTCTCTTAACGCTCATGCTACCCTCGTCGCATTGGATCCTTGCTCCCATTGGCCAAAAATATCAAAAAAGGCATTCAAAACCCATTGTCATTCTTGCTTGCTACCGGTGATGGGTTGCTCCTCTGGCAAACCAACCTGGCCTTCTGCCATCTCTGATTTCCATCGTCTGACCAACCTCTATTTTTTGATGAGGTGGGAGAAGACTTACTGTTGCTATTTCTTGCACTGCCATCATCCGACCATTAGACAGTCAATCTACTCTAATCAGAAACTCAATGTCGCTATTCTAATGCTGGTGTTGATTTTGTCGCACCAGATTGTCTTCTCTGGTCACCAGAAAATTCAATGGAACATGGAAAAACCCATTTGTTTTAGCTGCAAATTGCTATTGCGATGCCATTGTCCGACCACCGGATGGATGATCCACTTGGCCATAATGTCTTCACCATCATCCTGATGCTAGATAGGCTTTTGCCGCGCTAGATCTTTACCTTCAGTCGCCAAAAGATGCAAGATAGGGCTGCTGACATAGCCTTCTTCCTCGTTGCTGGTAATGCTGCCACTGCAGTTTCCTTATTGCTGATCAAGAGCTGTTGAATTGCTCAAACGGAGACAATGACGAGGGGTGATGATGGGCAAGGTTGGCCAAGTGCTGACAACGTCTTTGGTTTTGGGGTTAATGCGTGAGCTCCTCTCATGGCAGAGCACGCGAGCGGGTCCTCCCCTTCCCCACTTGGCTCTTGCTTTAGCAATGGGTCACCATGAAGGAAATTTCCACATTAGCTAGCTGCATATGAATGGCGTGTTCTGAATGGGGATGCCAGATGGGTTTATAATGTCCAAGAAATTCAAGAATAGGGTCTTGTCTTGAATTTTCTAATGGAGGCACAATATCATCCTTGAGTCATGTAATTTTCCATGCCCCAACAGATGCCCCCTAGTGGTCAATCAGCTAGGGTAAGCATTGTAATGAGGTGCGTAGGGTGGTGACCATCGCACCTAAGATTTTTGGGAAAATTATGATTTTGTGCATTTTCCTTGTCAACTTTGTTGGATCAGACAGCGAGCAGCTCATAATCCAAGCCGTTCATTTGAAATTCAGCAGGCTGTCACGATACCATCTCAGGGAATGCTTTTTGGAGCCTTTCCTATATTTCTTCTTTTGGTATCTGCTAGGCTCAATGGTAGCCTATTGCCTTGCCTATAAAGTTGCTTATCCAAAGTGCCAATACACTCTCCATTTCAAGCTTGCAATATTGCTGCAGATTTCAGACTCTCTAACGTTCTGACGGGTTCTCTTTTGAGAGCTCTTTTCTTCTTTCTCTGCCATTGATACTGGAATGAAGAAAACCCATCCCTCATCCATTGTTGCAATTGCTACTGCTTTGTATGTATTACCATTCAAGGTTTTTGGGTACTTTATTTGTTGGTTTTCCTAGTGTGGACAAATATATAACTTGGTAAAGATCCATTACATTTCTTGTGGTTGATGTAAACATTGGATTTTGGACGGAATATTCCTGTTTGCATGCATTATCATTTTTTTTTACCGTTCACATACCACTTCATTGATGGAAAAATCCAAATAGAATGGGTTTGGTAGAGCTATCTTGGCTATTCTCGTGTTTTAGCAGTTTCTTTGCCATTTTCTTTTCCTTGCTGCAAGAAAAAAACATTCTATTTGACTGGGGAAGAACATGGCTCTTCATTGCATATGAGCATCAGTTGGCAACAACTATGCTGGCACATGGTCTGGGTGCAAGCTGCAACTGGAAAACCAGTAATCTATTTCATAACCGTCAATGCTATGCTATTCATTTTTTAGTATGTATCGGAAGAAGCCCAACGGCTGGGCAAGCTTAGTTTGAGTGGGTCCAACAACCAGATAGGCTTAATTCGAATAAACACAATGACTTGGAGGCTTAATTAAATGGGCTTAGATATGCTTTGGGGGAATAATTCAGTACCCCATGAGCTTGATTGATGCAGTCCAGCACTGAAATTTGATATTTTGTGACTTTTAGTAGACCAAATGATCGTCATGAGCATTGTGCTTTGAGATAGGCTTAATATTTGTCGAAATAGCATTCACTTCTAGCCAGCCCTTAATAATCTTAAGCATTTAGAATTTACTCTAACATTCCAATACCCTAGATTAGACATTTGGATCACTTAGAATGTGATCTAACATTCATGGGTTTCGTTAGAAAAATCCCTAATACATGGGTTTTGCTGCAAAAAGCCCGAGATTCATGGATTTTTCTGCATTTTCTTTTCTTTGATCTTTCCTCATGTTATCATGCATTCATTTGTAATCCAATTGAGGAATTTAACGACACACTTTGCTCTACATTTTTTAACAGGTATAGATTTTCACAGTAGAGTGGCTTCTCCATCCCTTGTCGACTCAATTGATTGCGTGGACTTCAACGATTCTCCTATTAAGGTGGATGAGTCTGGCTACATCCCTTTCAATATTGGTTTAGTCTTTGTAAGGGAGCATGATGTAAATGATCAAGATGAAGTGACATCGACGCAACCTACAGTGGATAGTTCTGTTTCGAATCCTCCCACCACTGAAGCAATTCTTTCATCTAAAGTTATTCTTGAGCCAAATGTAAGAGTATCAGAAGATGGATCAGAAGAAGGAGAGATCCTTGTTCCATCATAGTGCCAACGGGAAGTTCATATTGCAGCCCAGTGCCAAGGAAAAATTCTTCTTGCACCACTGATGAGAATGCAAAATGCCATATTTTATTCTCCTAATACTTCATCTTTTGCACCTAATACTTCATCTTTTGCAC
>JAYJMB010044896.1:0-31055 GCA_036873735.1 Pouteria campechiana
ATATTTAGGAATCAAATAGGTGCAAAAGATGAAGTATTAGGAGAATAAAATATGACATTTTGCATTCTCATCAGTAGGGGTGTATGGCAAAGCTAAAATCCAAATGATGTTTGGGAAATAAATGATTGTGAAAGTGCAAAAAATAAAATGCAATGGAAACACATAAGCACAAAAACAATATTGACACAAGGATTCTAGTGGTTCCAACCCCCCTCTTGGCACCTACTCCACTCTCTAAGGTTTTCCTTTTCTAGGGTTCCACTGTACCCTATGGAATTATACGTGATTTTCTTAGCTAACTAAGAACTCTTATATAGGTTTTACAAGGTCACGAGAAACTTACACTGTTGGTTTTCATATGCTCACCACCAACTCATACAATGATGGCTTTCCATTAAGCTAACCAACAACTCCCCCTAATTTTCAGAGCTAACCAAAAACTCTTACATATATAATCATGTACAGGGAAATGATTCTTAAATAGTCCTAAATGTACACATAATTAATGCATAATAATAAAATGATAAAACAATAAACACTTTATAGTGAATTCAAACTCCTTGAAGTGGTATTGATGTGGCCTTGAAGCTACTTGATCTTGGCAACACTTTGGAGTGAATATACTTGGGAACTTGAATGGATTTCTTGTGTTTGATTTATCTTTGGCACTTAGAACCCTCAAGTATCTTGTTTCTCTTTAATGAATCTTCTATTTATATATTTCGAAGATCACTGGGTCCATTTTGAAAAAGACCATTTGAATATTGTCGTTGCAGTGCTTCATTAATTTTTGACTATTGGAGTGGCAAGCACTATTGCAGGTGGCTATGCCTATCAGTTGAGACCAAGCAATATTGCTACCCTACCGGCTATGAACATCTAGTGAGAACACTTCTCCCTGGAGCTCTGTAGGTGATACTATAGATGATATGTCATATCGGTTGCAACCTTCAGAACGTATGAAGCCTCGCTTCAGAATGTATGAAGCCCTACAAGCGATTCCAAAGTTGGTATACCATCTAGGCTGCGACCTCAGGAGCTCAAAATGTGTCTATTCTTCCCTACTTTTCCTCCTCTAATTTATAAGATCTTAGCAAAACATCATTAGCATAATTCAAGTCATATATAATTTTATAAATCATTAAGATCAAACCCTTAGGGTCAACACAAAGCACTTTAGAGACACATCTTTACCCTTCAGAGGAGAAAAAGAAGCACTATAATGTTGTTTAATAGTTATCTTTATTAGAACTTAATCTATGTACATTCAGGCCTGGTTAGAGGTAGTGTATTGTACACTCATATTTGTATTGTTGAGTTTCTGATTAGATCTAAAAACTAGTATGTAGTTACTAGTTAGCTCAGAAACCAAATTGTATATGAGTTTGTGGTGAGCTCTAAGAGGGAGGTTGTTTCCACAAGTTATAGTGGAACCCAAGGTTAGGAAAACCTTGGAGAGTAGAGTAGGTGCTATAATCCTTATGTTTTTACTATTTTTGTGCTTATGAGTTTCCATTGCTTTAATTTTTTGCACTTGCATAACCCTTCCATTTTCCCCATGCCATTTGGGATTCAAGCTTTTCCATACAACCTACTTAGCATAGCCGGCCAAGATCCAATAAAAATTCTTGACTTTGTTTACTCCCTATCAAAATCTTGGGAAAGAGAAAAGTTTGCTCTAAAACAAAATAAAAATATCAAAAAGTTATATAATACTTTTTACAAGCTTGAGTTGTTGGAGGAGCATTATGGATTGATAAGAATAAGGGAATCTACCATCATATCTACTTATCCTAATATTCACAAGGCTAGATTTGTGAAGGTTGTGTGGGACAAATAGGTTTTTGGCTTGGAAAAGTGGCCTCTAAAGCCATCTATCAAGAAGAGACTACTCACTTTTGTGAGATTTATTCTTACAAAACCGAAGAGGGACTCTATAGCATCATGGAGTACAACAGAAAATGTAAGTACCAATATTATTATTGCTAGATGATTGGATGTATAAGTTTTAGTGGTATGATTCAGATTGATGTTTTTTGCTAGACAAGTGATGCATATTCATTTTTTGGTGTAAATGATAATATTCCATTTTTTATGATTTCATAAATAAATTATCATGCTTTTTGAAATCCTTGAGTGAAAATTCTTAAGTTGGTAGGATTCAAAGTAGCCCTCGATTACAACCAAACTTTTGTGCAATTAAACTAAATTAATGGTTATTAAATATTCAAGATATGAATGATGATTGGGAGCATAAAGAACTTTTGAAGTTGTTCCTTATGTTAAATGATCATTATTTTAGTTAGTCTTTTGTGGTAAAATAATTGCATATTCTATAAGATGCCATTATTAATTATGTGCATTTGTCTTTTGTAGTTTCTTGATATCAACTATAGCTTTGAAATCAACCGGCTTTAATAAAATTGAAAAATTAAATGGTGATAATTTTAATATATGACACCAGAAAGTTCAATGCATCATTGAGGAACAAAAGGTATATGAGACACTCAACTTTACAATAACTAAACTTAAGAATAGGACTACTACTCAATACAAAGAGATCACAAGGGCTACATGACTTGGAAAAAGAAACATAACATAGCTTACATTACATTACTATGCAACATGTAAGATGATCTTTTAGGTGAGTTTGAGGAGTCTCCAACTGCTCAGGCAATATGGGTAGTTTTAGAAGATAAGTACAGAAGTACCTTTACTACTAAGGTGATGAGACTCACCATTAAGTTTGACATGTATAGGAAGTGTCAAAATCATACCATGAGGTAGCATCTTAAGGAAATGCCTAACGTGAATCGAGAGCTTAAGTTGGATGGACTTGCTCTCATTAATCAACAATAGGTATTGGCCATAATCAGATCCCTTCCTGATAGTTTGCAATAGATGAAGATAAACATGACATGCAATGAGAATAGTAAAATATTTGATTGTATTGTGCATCACTTGGAATTAAAGATGATTGCATTGAGGTAGCTAGATTTTTTGAATAAGCTTATGTGGTTAATTCCAACTCACATGGAGGTTTAGGCTTTAAGCATAATAGAAACCAAAAGTTTTTCAAGAAAGGAAAATGGATCAACCAAGGTTCCAACGAGGCTAAGAATGACAATCACAAGAGAGGTAAGCATAATGGTAGTAAAGATAAGGCTAAGCTGAAATGCTACAACTTTAGCAAGTTGGGTCACTTTGCTTGTAAACATACTAAACCAAAGAAGGTATTACCCAACTCTACTTCGTCCACCTTTGTTTATGTATCTAGCTTAGTGATTGAATCTCATCAAGTGTAGATTGTAGATTCAAGAGCAATTGGCTATGTAGTTAGAGACTGCGGAGCATTTGTGTAGTTGTAAGATTCCCACTAGAACAAGGTGGATATATGTAAGAAATAACTCTAAAGTGAAGGTAAAGGGGATTGGTACCTACAAATTGGAATTATATAGTAGACAAATTTTGTTTCAACATGATGTCTTACATGCACACAAAATCTGACAAAACTTGATCTCATTTTAATTCTTCTTAGACTAGATTGTAAATTAAACTTTCATGGCAATTGTGTTGATATGTATTTGGGGATAACTTTCTATGATTCTAGTTTTTGTATGATAGTTTCATGATTTTAGACATTAATTATGGTAAGTTCATGTCTAATGATAGTTGTTTTCTCTTATTAAATCTTTTAGTGATGCAAATGTGGATGAGAAAGTTTGGTATGCTAGATTAGGTCATATTTGGCAAGAAAGAATGAATACATTAGCTAGAGAATGCCTATTAGGCCCACTTGCTAAGTTGAGTTGAAAATTTATGAGCATTGCTGTAATGCCTGAGGCATTAAAATAAACGAAGTGTTGTGATGTAGCACTATGAACATGATGTACAAGGATCAATTTGAACTGTCAAAGCCTTTATGCCTAGCATTTAGTGTTATGTTCTATTGGAGTCCATTTCGAGAAGGAGGTGATGATTAAATAATCTCATAAATCCTCAAGTTTCGTAACTTAGCTTTCGATTAATGCTTAATGACCCTACACAAATTACATATATCAAAATTCAATTTACACGTATTTCTCATATAAAGGCAACTCTAATCAAATAAGCTAAACACAATTTCTAGATGCCATCATCTATCCATACTACTGTCCATTCATGGGATCATTTTCTAAGTGCATCTCCAATGCAATTTCTACTATCGTATCATTGATGTCACTGCCCAACTTTGATCCCTTTTTACCATGCATTACATGAATTCAATACTTTGTTTTAATGCCTATTAAAAGGCTAATTTACAGCTATGATGAGATCATCTAATCACACCTTCTCTCTTTTTAAGGCATTTCACCAAACATCTTATAGGCATCACTTAATCTACAATTTTCAACAAGGTGCATCAATGGAATTCCATTTCCAGTAACATATAGCCATTATAAAATAAAATTAATAGTTAATTAACCTTAATAGCAAGTTAATTAAGCCATAATCCAATCAAATTACTATTTCCATACCCCGTACACAAAATTCCCTTTCCAATGTTCAATTAGGATTCCATGGATAACAATAGAACCAAAATTTTCATGCTCAATTCACTCCAAAAGTACTACAATCAACCAATTAATCATTTCCCTCATGAATCTAATAGCAATTTATCTCCTTTCCCCCCTAAAAATCACTGTTCACAGATAGCATGAAACCCTAATAAAGCAAAAATCATTAATTTAATTGGAGAAAAAGGGTTTACCATCTAATTCGTGCATCACTCCCACTCTGGAGCAAGGATTTGACTTCAAATTATCATTGATTCTCTATAAATTATAGCCAATTAGGCTTTTCTCTCCTCTTTAACCAATCAAATAGGCTAGGATTTGGATTTGGGTGCGTGGGCGGTGGATTACACACTTAAACACAAATTTCCTAGCTAAAATCATGCCAAAATAGGGTGAGGGGACATCGGGGCTTGGGCGTGGAAAGGAGAGGGGCAAATGGGGAAGAAGAAGGGGCTGGAGCACTAAAATAAGTCATCATTTTGGTGCTCCATTGCGCCAACACCTCACCGGCACAACAATGCCCAACCTACTGGACACCGCTCCTCAACTACATTTGTGATGGGCACCGTGGTCTTCATTTAGGCATTACAGTGCCCGAACTACTGCCCCTCCTATTCCTCTATTTTTTTTAACTTTTCTCTCTTACTTGCTCTCTTATGTTAGCCATGGTTTTTCCCATACAATTTTAACCAACATTTACATTAAGTATCCCTCAAATAAATAAGACTAATGTCATTTAGTAGCCCTGTACATTACATTTCCTAACAATTCTTCACCATTTCATAAATTCATGTAAACATTATCCCAAAATGATGATTTAAGAAAATGTTTTCTCATTTTTGACATCTAGGGTGTTACAAATCTATAATTCTTGCAAATATTTAACAAAACCTAAAAGCTCTCTCGAGTCATCTAGAATTTTATGTTGTGATATCTAGACCCTATTTTGAATTAACTCTCTCAAGCATCAAATTCCAAATATAAAATTATGCAATACATGGTCAATAAATTGAAAGCATTAAGAGAAAGACATCACAAGTAAACCAATGAAAACTCTCAATATTATAACTAATCAAGTACACCATAATATCCACATAATATCCATCTCTTCTCTAGGAAGAGAAGTTTAGCTATTTGTAATAAAATAAAAAACAAACCAGTACATTTGAAACAAGATGAGAATAAAGAAAAGAAGGAAAATTAGGAATAAACAAACCTAATTTGCAGTTGAGTCTTCCTTCAATTCTCCAAGCAATGCTCCACAATTCTCCTCCAAAAATCTATTTTCCTTCACCAAATTACATCTTCTTTTTATTTAGAAGCTCTCCTTGATAAGTGAATTCTTTTTACTTATATCATATCCTTTGAGCTGAGTTTTTAGTTGATTCTTGAGTTATTTTGAGTTAATTTGGGATGTTTTGACTCATGTTTGTTTGCAAGCAAGTGAGAGTAGAAAAAATGATGGAAATGAGAAAGAATCTATGAGAAGAGAAGAGTATGCAATGAATTATGGAAAAGCAAAGGCGAATAACTAAGAGGAGTACCTAGAATTCCAAGTCAGTAACCTAGTGCCGTGACAGTAAAACCCCATGTCATGGCACTGATCATAATATGTGAAGACTGGCAAATAGCAAGTTAGTGCCACAATAATAAAATCCTATACTGCAACACTAAACCTAGAGAAGAAGAACATGGGAAGATAGCAAGTTCATGCCATGGCACTGAAGAAGAACATGGGCAAACAACATGCATAGTGTCACAACACTGAAAGTCAATGCTTCGACATTGGAACCTGCGACATACTTCCAAATTTTCTGCCAATGCTTGGAAATGATGCATAAAGACAAAACTCTAAGGAAGGAAGTATATAAAGGAAAATAAGTCACCCTAGAGGAGAGGGGAGATAGATTGGAGGCATTTTTTGAGGCTAGGAAAGGAAAGAAATAAGGATTTTCAGAGAAGCTTGGAAGAAGGGAACTTCAAGTTGGTTTTCAGGGACAGGAACTAAAGCAGAAGAGTTTACTATCATTTTATTCTCGAATCTCTTAGTGTTTTGCTTCTTATTCTTCATTTGTACTATGGATTAAACTTTGGATTTGGATTTTGGACAACGTTGAATGATTATGTTATGGATTTTGATTCAAGTATGAGTAGCTAAACTCCTCCTTCTAGAGGGGAGATAGATCTTATGTTGACATTATGGTGTGATTAATGATTTATATGGTTGAGAGTTCTTATTAGTTTAGTTATGATGTTTTATTCTTAATGCTTTCAATTTATTGGTCATTCATTGAATGAATGTATATTTGGGATTTGATACTTGGGAGGGGTAATCTCAAATACAATCTAGGCATCATAACATGGGACTCTAGATGACTCGAGGGAGCTTCTAGGTATTGTAAAATCATTCAAAAGAATCACAAAGTTTAATGCATTCTTTACCTTCCTTTTTAATAGGGAAATCAAAACTTGAATGTTGAGAATATATACTTACCTCGGCACTCGAGAGAGGAAATTGAATGAATTGGCATTCTTGGTTTATAAACCAATAGAATGATCAATGTATAATGAGTTAGGAGCATCATGATTGAAGCATTAGTGAAATTGATCCTTTAGAACTTTTTTACCCTAATTCTTTCCAACAAAAGTCTATCTATTTCTAATTCTTTGTTAAATTCATATTGTTTGAGTTCTCTAGATAAAAGTAGGATTATTTACTACAATAGATAGTGATTAATTGAAATATGAAATCCCTATGGAGATGATACTTTCTCATCATTATAATACAAAACTTGATACCATGCACTTATGGTTAGTTTGCAGTTAACAAGTTTTTGACACTCTTGCCGGGTATCATAGTTGTTTTAATTTGTTGCTAATATTACTATAGGATAATTCTAGTTTTAATTTAGATTTGTATTCTCTTATTCTATTTTGAATTTTTTTTCTCTTGTATGTAACACCTAGGGTGTTGAAAATGTGGAAAATTTTTATCGAAACAAGTATTTGGATATTGCGAGATTATTTGAAGTATAAATATGAGAATTGCATTGAAATTTAATATGAGTTAAGTGAATTTATGAGAAAAACTATGATGAGCTAAGTTATTGGGTTAAATATTTTATGATCTTTAATATATACAATGAAGGATGTACTTTAGTGTGATTTCATTATGTTCATATGTCATGATTAATGAGGGATTAAATACATGAGAGAAATCAATGTTTAAAGTGGAGAAAAAATTCATAAAATGGAGGGCAGCAAGTCAATGTTGCGGCATTAAAAGTTAGTGTTGCGGCATTGCTTCAAAAGAGGAAACACATTGAGCATCAAACTCATTGGATGTCATAGCATCCAAATTTGATGTCATGGCATCACTTCAGCATAGGCCAATTTTTAAGCATCCAGTGAGTGGATGCCGTGACATAGGTTTTCGATGTCACAAAATCAGTCCTATGATGCACTTGAGTGCTAAAAAATTCAACTTTTTAAAAGGGGGCTTCCATTTCATTTTTCAAAATCCCATTCTGTTCTTCTTCCCCATGCCCCAAACTTCATGCCCTATCCCCATTTATCCTAAATTCGTGCCTTAATAGCTTGGAAAAATCCTTGTTTGGGAAGAGAATCACTTGAGGTTTTCTTTAAACCCAACTTTTAGGAGTTTTAACGATGGAAACTAGAAGAAAATCCAATTTTTTGCAATTGGAGGGAGTTGCTTGGAGTCTTGAGCTCAAATTTGCGTTTGTGGGTGGACACCATGCTTGGAAATCATGGTAAGTTTGTTTTCCCCAATAAATTTTCTGATTTCTACTTGCTAGGGTTTCTTACATTCCATAAATAGTGATTTTTGGGGCTTAGATTGATAAATATGATTAGAAATTCATAGGGGAATGAGTTAATACAATGATTGCTATGATTTGGCATGAGAAATTTATGATTTATGGGAATTAGGGTTTTTAGGAATAGTGAAATTTGAGAATTTCCTGATTTTTATTGAATTAGTCATGGGGTAAATGATTGCTGTTATAATTAGAATGCTATAGAACTTGTATGGAGTAATTTGGACTATAAAAATTGAATTTTGGGCTATGCCCTAAGTAGGGATTAAAGAGGGTTTTTTGTTTAGGCTTTATAAGAGAATTGATTGAATTAAATGTCTAATTAGGGTGTTGTTGAAGTAAATTACAAGTTGGTTATGCTATATGATGATTACATATGGTTGGAAATGAAATTCCTTAAGAATCCTTGTTGAGATGCCATGATTTACATAGTGCCTAGTAGCCATCTGATAAAATGTCTAAATTGAATTTGATTATAATCCTAAGACCCTTATAGAAGGGAAGGAATGACTAGTCATTTGAGATGTACTTAAAGTTTAAGTGGCACTCTGTAAAAGTTAACTGGGTATTAAGTATGTTGGTTTTTTATGGTATATTGATAAATATGCAATTATGCATTTGGAAAGTATATGGGTTTAGCAATAAATCAATCATAGTATCTAATTCATTAGTTAAAAGTGAATCAGTTTGAATTATATTTGTAAATGAATGAAATTATTGCTCTGTAACAAATGATTTGAGAAGGATGAAAAGGCAGGGAGCTTAAAGAGTGTATAATGATTTATTCAAGGTAAGTAGGCTCCCCCTCCTTGTTTTGTTTGAATGTATGATTATTTAGGGATATTATATCCCATTGATTTGAATCTAGGCTTGTGTGTTTTGGTTAAGGATAGTGGATATCCCATATTTGTTTAAGATTAATGATTATTCGGTTGTGATTATATGGATATTAGGGGTAACGTATATCCCTTGGATTGAAATATTTAGGGTTTTGCTTATGATATGATTATGCGATTTTGAGGGTAGAGTGTATCCTCTAATTCTGTTGAGAAATGTATTTTGTATATTATACAATTGTGGATAAGATTATGAATATGATGATATATTAAGAATTGTTGAGTGAAATAGAAAGAATCATTCATTATGTTTTAATGTTGGGAAAGATTACTTTTGTTCTGAATGTGATATGTGATGGCTAGAATGATCAATTTGAATTTGAATTATATTATTTATGGATCAATTATTGTTTATTATTTGTGCCTACTTATTAAGTTTTCCGGACTCATGCCTTCATATTTAATTTTTAGTTGGTGGGTCAAGTACAGAAGCCAAGGAAGATGTTAATTATGTTGATGTGATAGATTTGGGATTGGAATCTTCTTGTGTATGTATATTCATATTTGATAGATTCATGTGATGTATCATTGCAATTGAGAAATCAGAATATGATATATTAATTGTATGAACATGGCATGTCATTATATTAATAAATGTATATGTTATTGAAACAGATTATGGTTATTATCATCATGGTGTGATACAAGTTTTGGGCCATGGGTATGTTGGGCTAGTGAATTATATTAGTTGAAATTATAGTTTTATGTATGATTTAGAACTATAACCATTGATATTTAGAAATATAATTTGATAAATGATGTATATCAGGTTTCAGATCTTGAAAATACAAGGTAGACTCTGCCAAAATTTTGGCATAATATTCCCTTAATTTGGAAATTGTAGGGAAAATAGTGAAGTGTATAGACCTTAATGTGAGGTTTACTAGAATGAGATCTGAACACCCCCATCCTAAAAGTGAGGAATCTGTAGTGAAAATAAAGGTAAATGAGTAAGGTCATGCCTCGGAAGGTAGGGCATGACATTATGTTTATTTGATTCAATTTCGTTTGCTTCCTTGATAGTCCATGAAAGATCCTAGAGAGCTTGATTTGATTCCTTTTGATCTAGAGATTGAAAGAACACTTCAAGAAATCAGAAGAGCAAAGCAAGCAAAATCTAGCATAATGGCAAACCCAAATTAGCCAAGAGCAATCAAGGACTACTTCAAATTGATGATCAATGAAAATTACTCTGGCATCTCTCATCTATCAATCAATACCAACAACTTTGAGCTCAAGCCGGTGTTAATAAACATGGTGCAGCAAAATCAGTTTGGGAGTTCATCAAGTGAAGATCGAAATATTCACTTGGTGATGTTCAAAGAGATAAGTGATACTTTGAATATGCATGGTGTTCAAGATGATGCCATTTGACTGAGATTGTTCCCTTTCTATTTGAGGGATAAAGCAAGATGTTGGTTGCAGAGCCTACAGCCAGGAAGCTTCACAACATGGATTAGATGGTGGAAAAGTTCCTAGCAAAATTTTTCCCACATGCAAAGACTGCTCAACTCAGAAGCGAGATAGGGTAGTTCAAACAAATAGATTTTGAGCCACTCTATAAATGTTGGGAGAGGTTCAAAGATTTTATCAAAAGGTGTCCTCAGAATGGTTCTCCTAATTGGCTTCAAATCTAATTATTTGATAATGAGTTGAATGGTTAAAAGTAATGCCCCACTTTTCAAGCATTATTGTAGGGTAGTATCACAAGGAACTCTGGATAGAGTCTTCCTTGTACCGTCCATCTCTAACATGTATAATCCATCATTCTATATAATCATGCATATCAAAATCATCATAAACTGAACATCATACAACGACAGCTACCCAAAGTCGACAATTGCATTGTGATGGAACTAGTTGAACAGATTTTATGCCTACCCTGTATCAAGACAAGTCATCCAAACTTAATTTATACACATTTATATACAACACACCAAAATTTACAATTTACAATTTATATACACATTACAAAATGTCAAAATGAAAGTTTTCATATTAGTGGATGCTTAATGGACATGACTCATAGCCTATCCTGATCTTGAACCCCAACCCCAAGTTGGGCTCCGTCTTTAGGCCTATCAACTAAAAACCAAAATTAAAACATGGTGAGTCTAAGAAAATTAGTAAGTGACCCCTATCCAGCTTATCCTTAACTTATTCTCAATCAAGTCATCATCAGTCTATCATCATCCTCAATCATTCTCCAAGAGGCAGTTAACATAACAAACAACACCATTTTCCCTCTCTTCGGTGTGTCCCGATCCCTCCTTATATCCCCGGCTACAAAGCCAACCTAGCCTTCATCCTATGCAAATGTCAAGAAATACTAGGCTATCCTTGCATCTATGCTAGATGCAAGCCCCACCATACCCAGGCCTCCTCGCCACAAAGGCGGATCCATCTCTGGCCATACAGGCCACCACGCTAACTAGGCGTATCAATATCTGGCTATACAAGCCACTATGCCATCCAAGCATATCAGTGTCTAACTATACAAGCCATCACACTAACTAGGCATATGATATCTATAAACATGCCATCCCAGAACAGGATCATTTACAAGGTCGAAAATAATCATACATTATTCTAACATTTTTCTATTTCATTTTTCTATTCAAATCCCCAAGAATTATCTCTAAGTATTAACCTAAACCCTCTAGAAAAGGCTTTATCAAAACCCTCAACAAATCCTTCATTAAAATTTATATGTAAAAAATTTGCACATACACTGTTTTGGCACTGTGATGCCCAATTCAATTCCCTGCCCACTAATGTCTGCCCATTTTTCACGCCGACGTGGCATCCAATCCACTTCCCACTATGCCCTTGTTTCTTTTGATTTGTTTGCTCACCCTGTTTATTCCATCCCACTAATTGACATATTAAGTCCTCCATCTTAAACTCAATTTCACTTCATTTACATGTCCATAACCAAAGTCAATCCCTTATATCAATTATATGTGTCATTCATAAGCTGTGAGACAACTTAGAAGCACCCTGAATTGTCATGTATTTAACTATGCACATAATCATGATTTAAGGAATTAATAATTATATGAAAAGCCTCTATTTTTTGGTGCTCTAAAATCCATCTTTTGAACATAACAAAGCATCTTACTACCAAGTTTAACGAGAATCAAAATTTTTACCCGAAATGCTTACTTATGAAGTTCAAACACAATTATAAGAAGAATTACATCTACTTACCAGTATATGATAAATTACACCCCTCCTTAAGCCTTAAACTTAGTAATTCCAAGTCAAATACCATGAATTACAACCTTCTACATAGCATACATATTTCATTAGCCTTTCTAATGCCAATATAGTCTATAAACATTTAATAGCTCAATTCATTATGTTTCATATCTTAAGTTCATAACCCAACCCTTCTAGGGTTTACTTAATTACCCCATTAAAATCCCAATTAAGCGATACTTAAAGATTCTATAATAATGACGATGACATTACCCCCTTCCTAATGTCATTTCATCAAACACTTAATAAGCGACTTCTAGATTTCATAGTCCTAGCCACAAGCCACTTAGGGTTTCTTTCTTGAATGATAAATAAACATGTTTTAGCATGAATTCTATCTTAATTATAGATCATGACACCTAATTCCCCATTTAAATCTCATTTCCCCAAATTTTCAACCTTTCCAATCTCATTTCTTTACAAATCGGGCTTCTTAACCCATAATTCAATAATTTAACATAGTAAAAGTTACATATTCATGAAAGAAGTCATTTACCTGTTAATGTCCTCCATCAATTGTAGCAAACCTAGTTGAGTTCACTTTTTCTAATTTTTCTTCTTTTCTCTATAGCTCAAATTAGTGAAACTAGGTGTTTTCCTCATGCTAGATTGTCATAGCACATGTTGACGTTGATCCCCCTAACTCAAATTGTCAAAATATGCTGAAAATTTGACGTTTTAGAGAGGCTAGGGTGTTGGGAGAGGGCTGGAACGTGAAATGGGTTTTGGGGATGACAATGGACCATTTTAAGCTCTTCCTCCCACAATGCCCTAGCGATACACTGAGGCACATGCACATGCATGTCATTCTCCACTTTTTTGTAGTTTTTTCAATGAAATTCTATTCAATAGACCATAAAACATATATCATTCATAATACACTTCATAATTTTATCCATTTATTTTGCTAATTGTAATGCCCAGTCCACTCAGGGGCTGTTACTACATTTTACATCATAAATCCACTATAATTACACAAAAAAATTTTCACTTCTAGGGTGGAGTTTCTCTGATACCATTGTGTCATGCCTCACCTTATGAGGCATGAACTTGGTTATTTGCCTTAGTTTTCACCTCGACTTCTCCACTTTTAGGTTGGGGGGTGCTCGGGTCCCATTCAAAAACATCTATCATTTCATTATTTCCTCTCCAAATTTACTAATTTTTAATGGGATTTCTAGTAAAAATTTAACAGAGTTTCCCTTGAAAATATCAAGATTAGAACCAGATATACATCATTTATCTAATATAACAATTTGAATTAATAAATATAAAATAATAACCTAAACTGGCCAATTCTATCCATAGCCTAGGACCTGTATCACACCATGATGGCACTACATTTTAGGGAAAACATATCATACTTTCACCACATTTTACATCATTTACTAAGACATGCCAATATCTTACTTTATACATCGTTTATAATTTTATACAATTATACAAATTCATATTAAAATAAATTTCACAATGGGATACCAATCCCGATAATACATCATACCATCAGACCGTCTTCAGTCTTTCTCATAAATCCTTTACATGACCTATCAACTAAAAATTTAAACAAGAAGGTGTGAGTTTGGGCAACTTAGTAGGTAGGCACAAATAATATATTCATAATTTACATAATTCAATCCAATTATGATCAAAGATATAATACACCAATCATACTATGTTAATCTAATAATCTAATAATCAGGGAATGACATTCGTCTCCTGATTCTGACTAGCCATCAAATTCTCAACAAATAGCCATATAGCTCAATCATCCATCCAAAAGCATAACCAATAGTACGAGGATTACAATCCTCATTGTTCTAAATATGCAACTAAGTCAATGACAAGAATCTATGTCCATCAATTTATACCACATTGGGAATCACTATCATTCCCCTTCAACCAAACAACTACATATCGAATCGATCATCAAAGTAATTATATTACAAGGGATAATCTCTATCCCTCCCATAAACATTCATATTAAATTAAAGTATTTAACATTCCAATCTAATTGATACTTATTATCCCTAACATCCAAATAACATCAATCTTAACAAGATGGGATATCTACTATCCCCAACCAAAACGTCCAAGCTAGGAGCCAAATCAATGGGATATTCATTATCCCCAACCAATCATTCATTCAATTAACACAAGGGGTGCCTACTTACCTCAAGTGAATTATTATATGCCTTCAGCTCTATTCATTTTCATTCTTCTCAGATCATCCTGTATATGGAAAAATCCCAATCATTTACAACCATAATTCAAATTGATTTTGTGCTAATCGTATATACTTTCCAAATGCATAATTGCATAATTATCAGTACTCAATCAAAAACCAATATATTGAACATCTAGTTAACCTTTTCAACATGCCAATGAAACTCTAAGAACATCCATTCTATAAGGATCGTAGGATCTTATTTAGACTATATTTATCTCCCATTGGGACATTTCATCAATTAGCTAATGTAAACAATGTAAATCATCACATCTAAACAAGAATTCTTAAGGAATTCCATTTTCAATCATATGCTATCGTCATATAGCATGACAACATGTAATTATCTTCAATAACAATCTAATTAGACATTCATTCCAATCAATTTATGACTCACATGGCCTAAACACAAAAACCCTCTTTAACCCTTACTTAGGGCATGACTCAAAATTCATTTTCACTGATCCAAATTGACCCAAATATTCCTTAAACTATCATAATCATGCATTTAATCATTTATCCCATGATAATTTCAACAAAAATCATAAAATTCTCAAATTTCAATGTTCTTCAAAACCCTAGCTTTGTCAAATCTAAAATTTCTCAAGTCAAATCATAATATTCATTATACTAAACCATTTCCGTAATGAATTCCTGATCATATATCAATTTAAACCCCAAAAATCTAATAATTCTCAAAACCTTAAATTCAAAATTTGGGGATTTGGTTGGGAAATCAAGCTTACATCCACTTACAAGCATAGCCATCCTCCCTAGATGAAGGACGAACCTCCTAGTTCTATGTTGCTCCATCCATTTGGAGGAAAACTAATGTTTCTTCCAATTTCTTCCATTTTCTATGATTTGAATGGGCAAAACTTGGGTTCAACAAAAAGATCACAAGTTTTTCTAGCTAGGCAAGATGATTTCCTTGTTAGATTAATAAGAAATAGTGTCAAATGGGCATAGGGCAAAAAGGGTGAAGAACCGGGGCAGAAAACTTGTAACGACTCGGTGCTACAATGCATATTGTCCACTTTGCTTAGTGTATCCTTAGCAGGAACCTCACCGACCTCACAAATTTATTCCTTTCGGGGCCATGCCCCTCTAGGCCCATCCCCCCACCCACCTCAAAAAGGGTGGCACGTTTGCAACCAAACCTCACATATTTAGCCCAAGACTCCCTCCCTCATCTAGGCAATGTGGGATCTCACATCCACCCATCCTCAAGGCTACCATGTCCTTATGGCACACACCCTCGTCGACTATTAGAAGTCAGCTCTAATACCAACTGTAACAACCCAGCGCTATAGTGCATATTGTTCACTTTACCCGATGCATCCTTAGCAAGAACCTCATTGGCCTCACAAATTTGTCTCTTCTGGGGCCACGTCCCTCCAGGCTTATCCCACCACCCACCCTAAAATAGGTGACACCTTTACAATCGAGCTTCACATATTTAGCCCAGGACTCCCTCCCTCACTTGGGCGGTGTGGGATCTCATATTCACTCTTCCTCAAGGCTATCATGTCCTCATGGCAAACACCCTCGTAGACTATTAAGATTGGCTCTAATACCAACTGGAATGATTCAACACTATAGTGCATATTGTTCGCTTTGCCCAGTACATCCTTAGCAGGAACCTCACTGGCCTCACGAATTTATCCCTTTCGAGGCCATGCCCCTTCGAAACTATCCCGCCACCCGCCCCAAAATGGGTTACACCTTTACAACTGAGCCTCACATATATAGTCCAGGACTCCCTCCTTCACCCGGGTGATGTAGGATCTCTTGTGAGGTTCTTGCTAAGGATGCATTAGACAAAGTGGACCATATGCACTATAGCATTGGGTCATTACAATTGGTATCAGAGCCAACTCCCAATAGTCTATGGTGGTGTATGCCATAAGGACATGGCAGCCTTGAAGAGGGGTGGATGTAAGATCCCACATCGCTTGGGTGAGGGAGGGAGTCTTGGGCTAAATATGTGAGGCTCCGTTGAAAAGGTGTCACCCATTTTGAGGAGAGTGGCGAGACGGGCCTGGAGCAGTGTGGCCTTGGAAGGGACAAATCCATGAGGTCAGTAAGATTCCTGTTAAGAATGCACTGGGCAAAGCGGAGAATATGTACTGTAGCACTAGGTCATTACAAAACTTGAAAAATGAAACAAAATTTAGGCTGAAAAGTGGGGCCCTATCTTTATACTGCCAATCAATGCTGGTGGTGCTAGCCCATTACCGCCACCCATCACCTCCAAAGTCAACTAACGCCGCTGGCACCGGTACGCTGGCTCCCAAAATTGTTGATTTTTCATCCACTTTTTCCTCCTATTTTCTCATATATTGTTGCCATAATATTTTCCATAAAATCTTAACATCAAAAGACATTTAATCCTCATTTTATGCATCATAAAAATACCCAAATCATATCCAAATGCATGGCCTCATATTTAACTTAAAAATTCATTTTCATACATAATAACATAAAAATTTCCACTAAAGACAATTATAATGTACTTCAATGCATCATTACCCAAAAATTAGCACCCTATGTGTTACACTAATCTCTGTTCAGTTTGAATAAACAGAAATGCTCCATTCATTTTCAACTAAAAGAACAAATTGACCCATACCTCAAAATTTCAAGGCATCACATCAAACCATGATGATTGTGGATGCTACCTCTACAGGTTCACTGATGGGAAAGACTGCAAAAGATGCCTATTCAAGTTTCTTGAAGATATGTCATCCAACACTGTCCAATGGTTAAATGAATGTAATATGGTAAGAAAAGTCATTGGTTGTTTTGAGGTGGAACCAATCACAACCCTCACTGCACAAATGTCATCTCTTACTCACTAGTTAGCCATAGTCAATTCATCATCAAAGGGTGATTCAACTATAGGGGAGTCTTCTTCTAAGTGGGTTCATACATGGCTGTAGACCAAGCCAAAGAAGAGGTGCAATTTGTAAACAACAAGAGCTACAACAATTATTGTGGAAACAACATGCAGAATAAGTACTATATAGGAAGGAGATAATATGAGAATATTTCTTATGGGAATCTGAGAAATGCCATAAATCCTCCTCCTGGTTTTTAACATCCTCAACAATCTCAACCAGCAAAGAAGAAATTGTCCATTAAAGATCTCATGGCCACCTTTGTAACTAAGAGCCGAGCAAGATTTTTAAGAAATGAAGCAAGACTTGATAGCATTGAAACACACATGGGGAATATAAAAGCATTAATCACGTTTTTGGAAATGTAGATTGGGCAATTTGCAAGCACTTCAAATAGTTCAAACAGGGGTCGCAACATGGAGCGAACCCAAGGGAGAAATGCAATGTTGTAACATTGAGGAGTGGTAGAGAATTGGAACCCCCACAGGTGCAAGAAGATCCACAACCTTCCTCAGAGGTAGAGAACCAAGGCAATGCTGCATAAAGAAAGAAAGTGGATGAGACAAAGCAAGAGGAGCCAAAAAGGGAAGTGTAACACATGGGGTGTTAATTTTTGGGTAATGATGTGTTGAAATACATTGCATTTATCTTTAGTTTTAATATAAATGGAGATGAATTGAAGTGTGAAAAATTTTGCTCCATCATGTAGAAGAATGAATTGTGAAATTGTGAATAAAGTTATTATTTAATGAGGCCATGTATTTTGGACATGATCTAGACTTATACAAGGGCAATTTTTTTGTATTTTTATGATACATAAAAGCGGACTAAACCTATCTTTTAATACTATAATTATACAAAAATATCATGACATAACTATATGAGAAAAATAGGATGAAAAGGGGCTAAAAAATCAAAGAGTAATGGGGGCAACAAATCCTCGGAGACACAATTTTTTCATGTAGCCCATTCTATTTTTTTCACCCATATTTTGTTTTCCTTCTTTCCACACCCAACCCCTTGCTCCTAAAACCCATTGCATGGGTGATGGAGAAAAGAGGAAAATCTTTTTTGTTAAAATTTTGTTTAAATCATCATTTGGGGATAAATGTATATGATTTCATCAGAAATTAATGTGAATAATGGGAAATATATGGCTGATGGAGAAAAGAGGAAAATCTGTTTTGTTAAAATTTTGTTTAAATCATCATTTGGGGATAAATGTACGTGATTTCATCATAAATTAATGTGAATAATGGGAAATACATGAATAAGGACTAAGGGTTTGGAAAATTGGCTATGGGCTAATTTCATATGAATTACACTGCACTTGGGTTAAATGTTATTGTGCAAAGAATACATGAATAACTTCAAGAGTTGATTGATTTTTAGTTAATTGGGAATTTTAATGAAATATTATGTGGAAATTATTGATGAAATGCATGGGGAAAAGAAATAAGGTCAAAAGGTTGAGAAAAATGAAGAAAATAGGGGGAATGGGAGTCCAACAAGATAAGGCCACGACATCTAGATGAGCTTCATGGCATCAAGTGGCAGACAAGTGGGAGGTGAGTTTCGTGGTGCTCAATCGAGCATATTGGCATCTGTTTGTTAGTGACACGCTGGACCACCGAAAAATTGACTTTAAGGGCTTCTATAGTCCTTTTTTTATTGTCTTCCTCCTTTCTCTTTTGCTTTGGTTCTTACGTCCCAACCCTTGAAATCCATCATCCTAAACTTGATTTCTAAGTGGTTTTAGCTAGAAATCTTCTAGATTTAAATGAGAAACCATGAGTTTATAGATTGGAACTTGATCTTCTTACTATTTGGGCATGTTCTTTGTGTTGGAAATCCTAGTGGGCATGATTTATGGTTGATTCTTAGAGATTTGGAGCTAAAAATGATGAAAGGATGGAAGTTACACTTGGAAATCATGGTAAGTCACCTTCCCTTGGCCAAAATTGGATTTTCTACTTTGCTAGGGTAATACCCAATTTGTGAACAGTAAAACTAGGGAGGAATTCATGATTTATGTGTTGAATTTATGGGGAAATGGATTAATTATGTGATTTTAATGTTTTAACAATAATTTAGACTTGGAAAATGTGATTATTGATTTACCCCTACTGTGAACAATAACTTGCGTGAATAGTAATTGAGAGTTTTGTGTAAAAATATGATTATGTACTAATTTAATTAGATTAGAAGCTTGATTAGCATGTTATTAAAATAAAATTGATGTTAATTATGTTATGGTTCATTATGTGTAGCTAGGAGTGAAATCCCCTAATCCATGTTGATTCAGAAACTTACAGCTAAGTGATGTTCATAAGGTGTTTGATGAAATAAATTAATGAGAAACAATATGTGATTGATTAATCTTATTGTGGCATGAATTGGGTATGAATAAAAAATAAAAATAGTGTATTCAAATGCATTATTACAAAGGAAATTAAGTCTACTAGCCATGTGGCTAATGTTAAAGTGTAGTTATACACTTGAAACATGTGTAGACTTACCAATGAATGAAGCATGGTACTGGAACATTGTATTTCATTGTGTTAATAAGAATTAGTAATGTAGATTGGAATGTAATTCATACGTTATTTATAGGCCCAACTGAGCATGGATTTGGTAAGCCAAGCTTGAAAAACTAAGGATGTGGAATGGCTCTTTGTAAGGTAAGTAAGCTCTTTCTTGGTTTACATCCGAGCTTGTATGTTTTGGTTGGATATCTCATCTTTGTTTAAGATTGATATTATTTGGTTTGTTAGAGGGATAATCGGTATCCCTTGGATTGGAATAATTAATGTTTTGGTTTGATATAGATGTCTAATGTGAGGGATAAAGAATATCCCTTTTTTTTGTTTAATTTGAAGATCAATTTAATATGAGATTGGTTAATTGGATGGAAATATAGCTATGTCTTTGTTTGGATTAATTGATGAAAATATATTCTCTTATATATCTTTTGGTATAGTAGTATAGTTATGAGATGCTCATGCCATTATGGCATATTTGTGATATGTAATGATAAAGATGATTATTTGTTGGCCAAAATGATTGATTATTTTGGTCTGAATTCTACTATCTATAAATTATTTATTGTTTATTATTTGTGCCTACTTAAAGAGTTGCACAAACTCATGCCTTCTTATTTAAATTTTTAGTTGACAGGTCAAACAAAGGATTTATGACTAAAGAAATTTGGGCAGTATAATTGAATATTGGGATTGGAATCCCTTTTGTATAATTGTATATCAGTAAATTTGTATAATTTTATTAATTACAATTGATGTATTTGAAATGTAATGGCATATCATAATAGTTGAATTGTATATGATATGGAAATGAAGTATGTTATTTTCATCATGGGGAGTTCTGGGCTATGGGAAGTGAGGATAGTTTAATGATTTATTATTTGAATTATAATTGTTGAAAGTTTAGTTTTATTCATGATTAGAAATTATGAGTATGGATATTAGAAATGTATTTAATAAATAATGTATATCAGGTTTTGGAACTTGCTAAATCATGGCAGACTTTGCCAAAATTTTGGCTAAAGTTCCCTTAAAAAAGGGAATAGTGGGGTTATGGGAAAACTTCCCTTAAGAAAAAGGGGAGTGGTAGCGTCCCGTATAGGCCTCAATAGGGAATAATTTGCAAGATGGTCAAAATTCATAGAGTAGGGGTGTGGGGCGTTATACAAAGGATGGGAGAACTTTAAGGATTTGACATTGAATTCATGTGCTAGGGAAAACGCTACACGTGAATTCGAAGGTAAGCACTTTTTCCCCAATCGATTTGATGAATTGCTCCATTAGGGTTTCATGTAGAGTATTTTTGGAGAAGGAATATGGGTGTTTGTTATTGAAAACATGGGGGAAATGATTAAATAGTAAATTATGGTATTTTGGATTTTATTTGGGTATGAGAAACTTTCTTTTCATGGATGACAATGAATTCAATTGCAACATGTTGGTATAATGGAGAGGGTTTCTGTGTATGGGCTATGTAAGCCACGAATTGATGAGATTAAAGGTTTAATGGGGTTATTCTTGAGGTTGATTACCTATTAATGGGGTTGTATGACAATTATATATGGTTAGGGATAAAAGCCCTTTTAATACTCTATTGCAAGATAATGATCTAAGTGATGCATTGAATATGTTGGATGAAATTTTCAAATGACTAGTTAACCATGTGTAAATTATAACCCTTAAACCTTATTGAAATGGGTTAAGGAATTAATTTATTTTAGGATGTGAATATGAATTGTATAATGTTAAAAAAGGCAATGAAGTTGTCATGACATTGTGAAAATGGATAATCTGAATTATGCCCAACAAATATCTGATAAATTGCTTTTAGCAAAAATAAAGTATGTTGTGTGATACAATGAAATCTTAGTTGATTATTGACGAAATAATGAAATGAGATTAAGAAGGAATCAAAGAAGGGTGGCAAATAAAATGAAAACCTATCTTGGAAATTTATGTAGATAGTCATGAATGGACAGTAGTAGAGATATGTTATAGCATACATATTCTTAAATTTATTAGAAATGCTTGATTTGAGCTATATTCATAAGATAAACAAATGTCACTTGAATGGATATATGTGTAGGACTAATTGAGTGTGGATTGGAGGCAAAGTCGTGGAAATTTGGAGAATTGTGACATGTACTTAAACAAGGTAAGTAGGCTTTTTTTTGGTTTCATGTATGATTGGTTAGGGATAATGAATATCCCATTTGTTTGAATCTGCACATGTTTTGCTTGTTTGTACATAGAATTATTACTTGCCCTTTATTATGTATGAGTATTTGGATTGTTGATTATGATGGTATGTGCATGCTTGGACGGATAGGAATATCATATATCCCATAACTTTTGGTTGCGATAATGGCATGGATGTGTGAAATGTTGGGGATAAAGATTATCCCTTAGTGTGCAATACTAGATGTTGCACTTATGATGTGTATGGGTGGTTTATTGGGTGATGACGGAATAGAAATTAGTCCATGATGTTATATGTTAGGTATGGTGGTGAGATATGGTGCCTTATTGACCCAATTATGATATGTTACCCCAGGATGGCATAGAAATGTGATTTGTATATAGATATGTGCATTATCAGGAATGTAAGTAAGTTCTAGGTTACATCTCAAGAGGCGATGTGAGTTATGCTATGGAATTTCTCAGGCAAAAAACATAATTTTTATGGATTAGAGTATGGTATTCCACTTATTTTTTATTTATTGTTGTTGACCTTTTCTAAGATGCCAACTTACTGAGTTACCAAGACTCATGCTTTCTTATTTAAATTTTTAGCTAGTAGGTCAAGTAAAGAATCCCAACTTTGGGTTGGGATTGAAAGGCAAGATCTGAAGACATTTTCCTTTTGGTATAATGATTTGTAAACATAATTTGGTTGTATAATTTTATAATTATATTCAAAAAAATTCACATTATGTATAATCAATTGTATGGCATGTCATGGAGAATTAGTTATATTTTTGTGATTGGAATTATATTAATCCTGGAAGGTAGAATGCCATCATGATCAGTTCTGATCTTGAGCATGCAGTTGTGGGTGAATGGGCAGTTATGGGCGTGTGTTTTATGAAGTTTAGCATTTCTTTATAGGAATTTAAAATTTTAATTCTATATATTAATGTATACACAGATATAGACTTGATATTTCAAGGGAGACTCTACCGGATTCTAGGCAAAATATTTCCCTTAGAAATGGGGAGAGTTTAGGTTAATGGGAAAACATATAGGCCCTAAGGTGGGGAGTTACAAAATGGTATCAGAGCCTAGTGACTTATCTGTGTGATAAGTCCAAGCTGAGTGATAAGCCCAAATCATTATGTCAATGGTTAGTGGAAAGAGAGAGGAAACGACATACCTAATATGAGTTGATAAACCTCTAAAAAAATGGGAAAATATGAGCTTAAGAGTAATTTGACAGCGTGATGATTGAAATAGAAAACAAGTAAATGATAATAGTGAAATGAAATGATTATGTATAGTTGATGTAAATGGCAACTATGAATTGATGTGATTATGCATGGATGATATCCATATGAGATGAATATGATGGTGCTTTGATAGCACAAAGATGACCTAATCATGTATATAGATGATGACATATAATTGTTATGATTAGAGTGGTGTAGCAGAAGCATAGTGGTGTCATCCAAATATGTACTGTAGATGAATGTTGACTATTTCAGTGTATTAGAATTTGAAATAATGAAACTAGGAAGTTTCATGAATGATTTTTTGAAAATTGAAATTAATTTTATTTTCTTGATTAGTTGTGATGAAGCATGGGATTCCTTAGTTCAAAATGGTTGAGGTACATGCTTGGATTTGGATGCCTCTTGGAACAATATTGATATGTATTTGAGGTTTGGATGCCTACCAGAATAAGGTTCTGAATTTAGGTTTGGGTGCTTGCCTGGATGGTTTACTTGCTTATTTGGGATCTTGCCCATGAAAGGGGCTTTATCTGATGATGCCACCTAAATGGCAAAGAGGCCTAATCAGCCTATTGTGTGAGACGCCTTTGCTTATTTAGTAGGTGTAGATGGAGAACTTGTGATCTCTAGGTTGCAATGAAGGTGGAATACCATGTGATCATGGATTCTGCAATATTTGTAGTTGAATTGTAGGGATAGACTAGAATACACTAAAGTTGTAAGAAACTTGAGTCCATTTGATTTGTGGTTGAGTTGACTTGGGTCGTGGTTGTGTTCACTCAATTGATGGGTAAGGCTATTTGGCATATGGCTGAGTCCACTTGGTTGGTAGCCTCCCAGGCATGGTATTAATTGGTAGCAGGTGAGATACAATGGATAATTGAAAAATTAGGTACGAATGTTGAGATAGAGGTGATAATGATCCATAAATGAGTAGAGTTGATTGGACTTAGATAGTCTTGAAAATTTTGTTACTGTTTGTATTGGCACCATGATAGTAGTTCTATTTGTGTGTGGCTGTGGAAGACCTAAGCTAGCTATTTGATTGATTCATTGATTGTGGCATAGTAGCCAGATGTTATTTGGGCAAATAGCTCCATCAAATGTGTTTTGCGGGTTTATGTATGTAAATAAGGAGTGAATGTATGTCTTGAACATTGAGTACCATTTGATGGATTCTATAGATATGATTGATTGTTATAAAAGATATAACATTTAGGTACTGTTGAATTAAGTATATTCCAGTGTGTTGAGTAACAGTGGATTTTATTATGGTTTAACTAAATTCTTTTGATTAAATCATGTATTTTCCATGTGGCTGATAATGAAATTAAATTTGGATGCATTACATATGAGATGAGTGATAGATCATTTCTGTGGTAGTTTATGTATGATTGACTATAAATTATGAAAGAGGTTTATGAAAGAGCATGGCTAAAGGGATAAATTTCTATGCCTTGAGTGATTATTTTAGTAAGTTCTCATGAAAGTGATTGAATAATCAGATATTTTTGCCATTCGTGAATATTATCAAAACTTGGTGACAATTAACATGTTTTTAGATATGATTGATGTGAATTGGGTCAAACTAAGTGGTGTTAGTGATAATGCCAATGTTGGCATAGATCTGCAAGTTATGAATTGAATTACAATTTGAGGTAATAACAAAAATTATTTAATATTGAAAGTTTCGAGGATGAAATTTTTTGTAAGGAGGGTGGTTTATAATACCTAGGGTGTTAGTGTTAGGGTAATGATGTGTTGAAATACATTGTATTTGTCTTTAGTATTAATGTAAATGGAGATGAATTGAAGTGTTAAAAATTTTGCTCAATCATGTGGAAGAATGAATTGTGAAATTGTGAATAAAGTTATTATTTAATAAGGCCTTGTATTTGGACATGATCTAGACTTATATAAGGATAACGTTTGTGTATTTTTATGAGGCATAAAAGGGGACTAAACCTATCTTTTAATGCTAGAATTATAAGGAAAATATCATGGTATAACTATATGAGAAAAACGAGATGAAAAAGGAGCTGAAAAATTGAAGAGTAATGGGGGCAGCGAATCCGATGCTGCGGCACCAATGCAGAACTGGGCAAATGTGTAGCATCTAGTAGACTTGGCATCGTGACATTGGTTGGTATTTTAAGTCAAAGACCCGACTTTTTCAAGCAGCCCATTTCATTTTTTTTTTTAACCCCATTCCTTTTTCCTTCTTTCCAAGCCCAACCCCTTGTTCCTAAATCCCATTTAGCTTGATTTTGTTGAGGATAAACTTAGTTTAAGAGTTCAATCCATCATCCATGCTCCCAAAAACCTAAAAACCCATTATGTGGGCATGAAGAAAAGAAGAAAATTTGTTTTGTTACAAAGGATGGGAGATCGTTGAGGATTTGACTTTGAATTCATATGCTAGGGAGGAAGCCACACATGAATTCAAAGGTAAGAACTTTTTCCCCAATTGATTTGATGAATTGCTCCATTAAGATTTTGTGTAGAGTGATTTTTGTGGGAAGATGATGGGTGTTTGTTGTTACAAACATGGGAGAAATGATTAAATGGTAAATTATGATGTTTTGGATTTTATTTGGGTATGAGAAACTTTCTTTTCATGGTTGACCATGAATTCAATTGTAACATGTTGATATAATGGAGAGGAGTTTTGTTTATGGGCTCTATAAGCCACAAAGTAATGAGATTAAAGGTTTAATGGGGTTATTCTTAAGGTTGATTACCTATTAATGTGGTTGTATGACAATTATATATGGTTAGAGATTAAAGCCCTTTTATTTGCAAGATAATGTTCTAAGTGATACATTGAATATGTTCGATGAAATGTTTAAATGACCAGGTAACCATGCGTAAAGGGTTTTATTATAACCCTTAAACCTTATTGAAATGGGTTAAGGAATTAATTTATTTTGGGATTTAAATATGAATTGTATAATGTTAAGAAATGTAATGAAGTTGCTATAGCATTATGAAAATGGATAATCTTAACTATAACCATCAAATATTTGATAAATTGCTCTTATCAAAGATAAAGTATGTTGTGTGATACAAAGCAATCTTAATCAATTATAGATGAAATACTGAAATGAGATTAAGAAGGAATCAAAGATGGGTGGCAAATAAAATGAAAACATATCTTGAAAATTTATTTAGACAGATGTGAATAGATAGTAGTAGAGATAAGTTATAGCATATATATTGTTAAATTGATTTGAAATGCTTGATTTGAGCTATGTTCATATGATAAATGAATGTCACTTGAATAGATATATGTGTGGGACTAATTGAGTGTGGATTGGAGGCGAAGTCATAGAAAGTTGGAGAATTGTGACATGTACTTAAACAAGATAAGTAAGCTCTTTCTTGGCTTCATGTATGATTGGTTGGGAATAATGAATAACCCATTTGTTTGAATCTGGGCATGGTTGGCATGTTTGTACATAGAATTATTACTTGCCCTCTTGTATGTATGAGTATTTGGATTGTTGGTTATGATTGCATGTGCATGCTTAGACGGATAGGGATATCTGATATCCCATAAATTTTGGTTGTGATAATGGCATGCATGTGTGAAATGTTGGGGATAGCGATTATCACTTAGTGTGCAATAGCAGATGTTGCACTTATGATGTGTGTAAGCAATTTATTTGTTGATGATGGAATAGAAATCAGTCCATGATGTTATATGTTAGGTATGGTAGTGAGATATGGTGCCTTATTGACCCAATTATGATTTGTTACACTGGGATGACATAGAAATGTGATTGGTAAATAGATATGTGCATTATCAGGAATGTATGTATTTTCAGGGTTACATCTTAAGATAAGATGTGAGTTATGCTATGGAATTTCGCATGCATAAAACATAAATTTTACGGATTGGAGTATGGTATTTCACTTAGTTGTTATTTATTATTGTTTATCTTTTTCAAAGTTGCCTACTAACTGAGTTTCTCGGACTCATGCTTTCTTATTTAAATTTTTATCTAGCAGGTCAGGTAAAGAATCCTAATTGTGGGTTGGGATTGAAACACAAAATCTAAAGACATTTTCCTTTTGGAAAAATATTTGTAAATGTAATTTGGTTATATAATTGTATAATTATATTCAAAAGATTTCACATGATGTTTAATCAATTGTATGGAATGTCATAAAGAATTAGTTATATTATTGTGATTGGAATTGTATTAATCTTGGAAGGTAGATTGTCATCATGATTGTTTCTGAGCTTGGGCACGTAGTTTTTGGTCTGTGTTTTATGAAGTTTATCATTTCTTTATCACCACTAAAAATTTTAGTTTAATATATTAATGCATGCATAGGTATAGATCTTGATATTTTAGGGGTGACTATCAGACTTTAGGCAGAATATTTTCCTTAGAAATGAGGAAAGTGTATGTTTATGGGAAAATGCATAGGCCCTAAGGCAAGACATTACAGGAAGATTACAAACTAGAGAGAATCACATTTCATGATAATCCTCCAATTTTGAAACCCTAACTTCCTTTTCCTAAAAGATTTGAGAACAAGAAAATTGATGAACAGTTTAGCAAATTTCTTAAAATTTTTAAGAAAATTCACAATAATATTCTTTTTGCAGAGGCCTTAGAGCAAATGCCCAATTATGCCAATTTCATGAAGGAAATTATGTCCATGAAGAGAAAGCTTGAAGAGTTTTAGATGGTGAAGTTGATCAAGGAATGCAGTGCTATATTATAAAGAAAGCTTCTACAAAAAACTAAAAGATCTAGGTAGTTTTACTATCTCATGCACTATAGATAATTCTTCATTTCATTAGGCATTATCTGATTTAGGTGCATCCATTAATCTAATGCCTTTGTCAATTTTTCAGAAGCTTGGATTGGGAGAGGTGAAGCCAGCCACTATCACATTATAATTAGCAGATAGGTCTTTGACCTATCCTTGGGGAATCATAGAAGATGTATTGGTGAAGGTGGATAAATTCATCTTTTCTGTTGCCTTTGTGGTACTAGACATAGAAGAAGATCATGAAGTGCCTCTAATTATTGGAAGGTTGTTTCTCACAATAGGAAGAGCATTAATAGATGTTCAACAAGGTGAACTAACCTTGAGAATTAATTATGAGGAGGTAAAGTTCAATATTTACTGTGCCATGAACTATCCACTTGAAAAGAGTACATGTAATAGAATTAAAGTTGTGAATGATTGTATAACTGCTATTTTTAATGATGAAAGTATTCAAGATCCATTGAAAAACTATGTTGCAAATTCAATTAGCCAGATTATGATAGGTTCTAGAAAGGTCAAAGAGCATGTCTTAGCTTTGGAAGAAGAACTAGTTGCGGAAGAAGTAAAAGCTATATTTGATCTGAAGCAATTGCCAGATCATCTCAAGTATGCATTTATAGGCAGTGATTCATCCCTTCTAGTGATTACTTCTTCTTCTTTGACAGGTTTGGCTTTACTGTAAATGCATAGTTTTGATGACAAACAAAACTCAATTAAATTGTATTCATGAATATTTGTCAAGTGCTTAAGTAAAGAGAAATAGGTTACCAAAGCATAAAAATGTGCAAATGAAGTTTAACATTTTGGAAGAAATAGGAGAAGAAAATAGAAGCTTTGAATCTTATCATTAGTCAGTTGCATCGAACAAATGAAAAACTCAAGACAAAGATGAAGTAACAGATGGATTGTCCATGCAAAGTATGTCATATTGACTACTTGGACAAATCCAAAGACAAAGTTGCAATAAAAAAATTATGTTCGTCTGCCATCTAAAGGTCACCCAAATTATTCATAGACAAAACAAAGTGAAGTAGAAGTTTATCTAAAGCTTCAAGGAAGATGCCTCAAACAAAAGCAAAAGGCTATGAACAAACTAGAAAGGAAAGGAATTTCATCCAAAGACTTAAGGTAGAAACCTTGGACAAATGCAAAAGACAACGATGGCTTCAGACAAAGTAACAGTTTAGTGAGTTTGTTGAAAACTTACTTTAGGTAAATGGGACGACGCATGGGATAAAGCATAATGAACAAACTTCATCCGATCGAGAATGGCTAAGCATAGTTTGTCCTAAATTAGCTTTGGACAAATTAATAGTTTAGTGGGTTTGTCCGAAATTTACTTCAGGTAAATTGAATGAATTGCCAAACAAACTAAATTAGGAAAATTTGCCTAAACTTAATACCTTCTTCCCAAAACCATGAAACAGACAATGCTACAAACATTCCCTCACCTGATGCTTACCCAAAGCAGAAATCTGTCTTCTCACTTGAGGCAACAATGACACTACAGGCATTCTAGCTAATGAGAATTAATTAAGGAGACGACGATTTCAAAAGAGCTAATCAGAATGATTTTCTACAATTAATGGAGGTCACCTACCATCAATGGCTAGAATTCAAAGCAAATATAAATGGTGTAAAGTTGGATGAAAGAAATAACTTTTAAGAAGAAAAAATATCAATTTCTCATTCCGTCCAGAGCTACTCATTCATCTTTCAGCCTTCATACTTTATCCTTCTGCATCATCTCTAAAAGGCCTCCAACTACCTTCTGGGAAGATCATTTACTTACACATTTAAACTTGAAATTCTTCCCCTGAGCTTACAGTGAGTTACTTATCAAGTTTGCTTAAACTTTCATATTCTTTTATCTTTGTAATTGCCTTAAAGTGGTAAGTGTTGACTAGGCTCAAGAAGAGTTGTGATTGTCTAAGTGCAAGCAAGAGCTACTTGGTTTATGCCCCCTAGAGCTAGAATCTAGAAAAGTGTTGGGTGTACTAGTTTACACCCCCTAGAGCTAAAATCTAGAAGAGTGCTGGGTGCATTGGTTTATACCCCCTTGAGCTGGAATCTAGAAGAATACTGGGTCCACTAGTTTACATCCCCTAGAGCTGAAATCTAGAAGAGTGTTGGAAGCACTGTGTAAGCCCCCTAGAGCTAATCTAGAAGAGTGTTGGGATCACTATTGTATTTCTGCTATAGTTAGATAGTAGAATCCAAGACACTAACAAGAAAGTGTGCTTGGAAGAGTGGAGTAGGGACAGTTGCCCAAACCTTTATAAAAATCGTCGTGTTCTATTTATTTGTGTGATTATTGTTTGTTTGCATTATGAAGTTAGAGGGATTTTATACTTTAAAGGGGCTTAGCAAAAGATTTTAAAAACCTAATTCACACCTCCTCTCTTGAGTATTTGTCTTCCTTTTGGGACCAACAAGTGGTATTAGAGCAGGCTACGTAAATATTTGTAGTGAACCAAATGGAAAACTCATCATCCTCTCCTCATGTATTCACTAGAGGCAATCATCTACTGATGGCTCAAATTTAATACCTCGCAAGTGCACGGTCGATGTATAGTCTAGTGTGCTTATGCAAGGGTCGATC